>VMDO01002753.1:123293-160008 GCA_007922755.1 Pedetes capensis | reverse complement strand
CGAGCCGGTATCCGACTCATAGTGACCCTCTGTTCAACAGGGGAAACACTATTGTCAGTGCTTCTCTGCTGTTCATAGGGTTTTCAATGGCAGATTGATTTTTGGGAGGGGGTTGCCAGGTCCTTCTCCCAAGCCTACAGCTTCTGGTGTTCCCAGGCGGTCTCCCATCCAGGTACTAACCAGGCCCGACCCTGCTTAGTTTCCGAGATCTGACGGGATCGGATGCCACAGGGCTACCGCTGCAGGATAAATACACACACACACACACACACACATATATGTTGTTGTTGTTGTTAGGTGCCGTCGAGTCGGTATCCGACTCATAGCGACCCTCAGAGGGTTTTCAATGGCTGACTGTTTCGGGATTGCCTTGGGAGTGGATTGCCAGGTCCTTCTCCCACTTTTGCGGTACTGGGAATTGACTCAGGACCTCAGAGACTGCAGTGCAGCGCTCTACCAACTGAGCCAAATCCCAGCCCCACACATATATATATATACATATATATATATATTAGAACACTTATCCAGCACACACCCTGGGTTCAATACCCAAACCACAAAAAAAGGTGGGACAGGGGTGGGGGGAATACACATAGACCTGTATAACACAAAAAGTGTTAATTAATAATATATCAATATTGGTTCATCAGTTGCATCAAATGTAATACACTAATTATGACCTTAATAATAGGGAAATCTGTCAGGCACCATGGTGCACCCTGTAATCCCACCAACTCAGAAGGTAGAGGCAGGAGGATCATGAGTTCAAGGCCTGAGGCAGCCTTGTAACTTAGCAAGACCCTATCTTAAGATAAAACACAAAAAATGGGTAGAGGGTGTGGCGCAGTGGAAGAGCACTTGCCTAGCATGTGCAAGGCCCTGGGTTCAACTCCCAGTACCACCAATAATAATAACAACAAAAACAACAATAACAGAGGAAACTGGGGCTAGGGGCCAGTATATGGGAACTCTGTACATTCTCCTCCGTTCTTCTGTAAGCCCAAACTATATACCCAAAGCTACTCTAAAAATAGTCTATTAACTTTTTTTTATATTCAGGGGGAAGTTTAAAGAATTGAGACAAGGATAGAATCTATGTTAGAATAAAGGTTGGAGATAGGCCAGGCATTGGTTCTGGGGTGCCCTCTGGCTCTCTACTCACTACACACAACTTCATGCCCTCTCAGTGCCATGCTGAGATGTGCAGACCCAGGGAAGCTTCGCCTTCTTAGGGAGGCCTCTGTTGGCCAAGTGGCTGCCATGCTGTGGATGTTTCTACAATGCATGCAGTTGGGGAACATGTGTCTATGCCCACAAAAGCAGGAGCAGACCAGGCCAGGGCTCCCTAGGCCACACTTAGCACGAGGCACACCAGTGCCCTGCCCAGATATGCCACCCTTCTGATGAGCCAGAGGCGCGCTAGAGCAAACCATCCCTGTGGAGCATCCCAGTCACCCTGCTGGGAACTCACCAGAGACCCCATGTGCCAAGGGTGTGAGTGATTATGCGGCTGCTACCTCTGTATCTGGGCTGGGATTTAGCTCAGTTGGGAGAGAGCTGCGCTGCAGTCTCTGAGGTCCCGAGTTCAATTCCCAGCACCGCAAAAAATGGGAGAAGGGCCTGGCAATCCACTCCCAAGGCAATCCCGAAACAGTCAGCCACTGAAAACCCTATGAGGGTCGCTATGAGTCAGATACCGACTCGACGGCACCTAACAACAACAACAACAACCTCTGTATCTTCTCTCCTGCCCCTCCTTCCTCTGCTTCCACCCAAAGTGCCTGTCTCAGGCAGCCAGACCAGGTGCTGCCTCCATCCCTGCCAAACCTGGGGGGTTCTGCTGCACAGCTTGGGGAAGGAAAGGCAGAGTTTCCTCCTTGACTCCTCATGAGTTGGGCCCTTGGAGCCCAAATGAAGTCTGAGACACTCAGTAACAAGGGAGCACTACTAGGGATGGAGGAGGTGAGTAAGAATGTTGGGAACAGGGGTTGGCAGGGAGGTCTACACCACAGCAGGGGAAACCAGAGGAGATGGAAATAGCCCTGGAGAGGAGTCATGGTCTCTGAACTCACTGTGACTTAGACCAACAGGGCTCTTTTACTCCTTTCTATGTATCCGTCTGTTCATCTCTAAGAGGAGTGAACGGGGCAGAATAGGTCAAGATCCTGTGGCCAGAATATGGTTTGGGGAGGCCCAAGGGGTTAGATTTATGTTGGAGAGCTTCCCCTTCCTAAGATCTCCCTCTGGGACCACCTGCAGAGTGGCCGGGAGGCCCTGGGGGATGAGGCCAGGGCCAAGCAGCAGGAGGAGAGACCCACCTGTTTGGGGTGGAAGTTGCCATTGCGATCACAGTTGGGGATGGGGATGATGAAGAGGTCCTCATGGGTGCGGCTCTGTGAGGCGGCCAGCCGCTCCAGGGCTCGGTGCAGCTCGCTCTGGCAGGAGCCCTGCGGCTGAGGAAAAGAGGACAAAAGTGCTCAGCAGAGGGAAGAAGCAGGAGGACAGGGCCAGAACTGAGCTAAATGTCGGGGGCTAAAGGCTGAAGGTCAAAGCCCAAAGAGGAGAAAGCAGGGGCTCAGGTTTAAGAGACATTGGTGGGAAGAGCAGAGGGACACTGAGGAGAGGGTCTTGAGCCAAAGATCTTTTGGAAAGGTGGGTGTGAAATGAGGACCCTGGTGGGGAGAGGGGCCAAGGAAATCTCTAGAGGCCAGGGTAGGGAGATATCTAAGCAAGAGGGACAGACAAATCATACAACCAACAATTCAAAAGACCAAGGCATGCATCCATCAGAAGCACCCATCAAAAGGGACATTACCCAGACCCTGGAGCAGGGTCCCTTGCCAGGGCCAGCACTAATCCTTTTGTTCCTGAGGTCTAGAGTTGGGAATCCAAGAGCAAGGGACAAAGAAAACCCAGGGGGCTTGGGACCCTGCTTTTTACCAATCAGTACAGAAGCACTTTAATATTTAACAATCTCTTCAGTTGTGCTAATGTATTCATGTGATGAGCAAGAAAGAAATCACAGGGAAAGGCATGAAGCTTGTCTCTGGGCCCTGATGACACATATGAGGTGCGTCTTGCCCTGCACTATAACCGTCTTCCTCCCTCCCGGCAGAAGGCATCAAAAAGTGTTTGCTGGATGAACATGGTCCAGATCTGGTGGTTGCGGTTGGAGTGTCTATGCACATCTGTAGGTCAGAGGTCCTCACCACAGGCCGGGCGTCCTCCCGAGGTGCCCCCATGACCTTCATCTTGCCCCCGCTGGTGCTCCGGTCTCGCATTTTGGCAAAGTGCTTCTGCATGCATCTGCGGTCATGGGCGCTGCAGGGGCTGAAGCTGTTGTTAGGATGGTCACCCTCATCCTTGTCTGTAGGCAGGCGAGAAGGGCAGAGGTCAGCACTGGAAAACAACAGGGCTTGACGCCAAGCTGGCCTCCCACCTGCTTCCTCCTCCTTGGGGATTCAGCCTGGCTCTGGAGAACAGCAGGGAGCCTAGGGGGCAGGAAGGAACAGAAGCAGCCTCCATCTACACCCCAACCCCCTGGACCTCCTCAGGACAGTATTCCTCTTGAAGTCCTTGACTTGTCCCTCACCCCACCCATTCCAGCCCTCAGATGAGTCACCAGCTGCAGCTGCCCAGATGGCAGGAGGGTCCCCTGGGCCCTGCCGGGAGGTCTGAGACAAGCGGGGAGGGCGAGGCTACTACTGGATCTTGTCCCCCTCCGTTCAGCTCCTCCCATCATCCCCCTCTGTGTCTGGGTCTGCTTGCTTTTTCTGACTTCTTCACTACTCTTTCCAGAGTCTGGTTCAGGCTGCCGGGGATCCCCAGGGCCAGAATCAGACTTTCCATCATGAGTGAGGCTCTTCCATTGCCTGGGTGGGAGTTAGTGTGGATGTCCACAAGGGAAAGTGGGGGAGGGCACCCTGTGTGGCTCCAGGAGGAGGAGAACAGCAGTACACATTCTTCCAGCCCTTCACCTCTAAGTCTTCCATCCTCAGATTTAAGGCCAATCTGCCACCCACATCTGTTACCCAGAGCTGGGGTTGGTAAGGCTAGACCCTTGCTCCCTCCGTGGGACCTCCTGAAGGCTCTATCTGAGTGGCAAAGAAACCCGACTCTGGAGGCCCTGCATTGTAACGAGGCTCCTCCCTCCGGGCAGATGGAATGCAAGGCTGAGCTGGAGAAGGAGGTTGGAAGACCTCTCAGCACATCAGAGCCACCTCTGAAATGCTCAGGCTTGGCAGCTTGCTGTGGGCCCAAGTGCAGAGCCCCTGCCAGCATTCCAGATGTTGGCAGCCAGACAGGAGGTTACATCTGGTTTGCGTCAGGATTTTTTTTTTTTTCCTGAGGAGCTAGCAGGTTCCTCCATGCATGGCAGCAATCCCAGAGCTGCCTCTGGGTCAAATGGTATTTTTCTGCCTAGCCAAAGCTGGGGGATGGGGTCTCGTCTAATTCTTCTAGTTTGGGGGATGGGAGGAGGAAGCACATAGATGAAGAAAAATCAGGCAAGGAGGAATGTAGACCATCAGAAAGTCTTTGTCAAGATTCCATACTAAAGGTGATTAATAAAATTGAGTCATCAAGGATGGAAGATTCCGTCACTAGAGGAGGGCTGGCTTAAAAAGAGGAATTGATGGGAATAGATGGAACAGATAAATAGAATCCGTCCTTTTGCACTTGTAACATCCCAAAAGGGGCAGTCCAGAGGAACTCCAATCCCACATCAAGCTCCTAAGTGTCAGCCAGAGGAGACAGTACAGCAACACACACACACACACACACACACACACACACACACACCCCACACATCAGTAAGTGCAGGAGCCAAAAGAGGGAGCCCAGGACTGTGCCAAGGGAACCATAACAAGATGCACCCTAAGCCCTCAGTCAAGAACCAGAGATAGATCAGGAATCCAGGCCTGTCCTTGGAGACCCTTCCCAGGGAACCTTGCTGGCCCAAAAGACAAGCCAGCCAGCAACCCCCTCTCTTCCTGTCCCTTCCCTGCACAAAGTCATGAGCTTGTAGATGGAGTCACAGTGTTTAATGGGTGCAGACTAGAGCAGGGAAGTGGAGAGAAAAAGAAAGCAGAAGACATAAAAAATTGGCAACAAATCTTGGAAGGAAAAAGACTGAGCTGAAGTGGGAAAAAGGCCCTACATTTCACTTAAGTAAGGCTGGAGGGAATTATGGTATTCATTTGCCACAGCCCAGGACACTGACTTTAGGACGCCCCCTTTCAACTCAGAAAGCCTTTATTCTTCCTGAGTTTGCTTTCTTTTCATGATCATAATAGAAATCATGACTTTGCTCAGGAACTCTGATTCTTTTGGTAAATGAGCGGTAAATGAGTACAAGTTTTTTAATGAAACGCTGCTAGTGGCACATGCCTATAATCCTAGCGACTCAGGAGGTGGAGGCAGGAAGATTGCAAGTTCGAGGCCAAAGGCAGCCTGTGTAGATTAGTGAGACTGTCTCAAGATAAAAAGTAAAAAAGAGGCTGGGGGTGCAGCTCAGTGATAGAACACTTACAAAGTAAGCAGCACAAGGCTCTAGGTTCAACCCCCAAGTACGGCAAAAAAAAAAAAAAAAGGAGGAAGAGAAGAAGGGGGGGGAGAGGAAGAAGAGGGACACAAGGAGGTGGAGGAGGAGGAGAGGGAGGGAGGAACAGGAGAAAGAAGAAGGGAAAAAGAAAGAGGTTGTCTCAGGAAGTAGAGAGTTCCCCAACTGGAGATACAGAGAGTTGTCATGGGGGAGGCCTCAAGAACCCATAGAAAGATGATGCAGTGGTTTGCCTACAACTCTGATTTCCAGTGTGAAGTTTCAATGAGTGGAAGCTCACAAATGATGAACCCTCAGGGGATTATCCACGGATACTTGGGACATTCACCATTAAGGGGAACACCTGGGTAGCTCACTGAAATCTAGGTTGCATGGGGCATAAAGCACAGTGTATGCTCCTGTTGGAATGCCTGTGTCACATAATGGGGGTTATCTGGGCATAGCTGAGCTGGGAGCCTGCTTGGCCTCCCCATTGTCAATTGCCCCACAGCCCAGTCCACTGATCTCTGTTGTTGTTGTTAAGCGCTGTCAAGTCGGTGTCTGACTCAGAGCGACCCTGTCTGTGTACAACAGATGAAACACTATTGTTGTGCTCCTCTGCTATTCATAGGGGCTGACTGTTTTTTGGGAGTGGGTTGCCGGGTCCTTCTCTCAAGCCTACAGCACCTGGTGTTCCCAGGTGGTCTCCCTTCCAAGAACTAACCAGGCTCCACATGCTTAGCTTCAGAGATCTGACGGATTGGACACCACAGTGGTATGGCTGCAGGCAATGATCCCTAGTTTGAATTTAAGCTTAGAATAGAATCCACCCTCCTTACTTACTCACCTGGGGGCATAGGTACACAGAGTAAATCCATATCACTCACACACACACACACACACACACACACACACAAAGAGGCTGGCACTGAAAACTCACAAATGTTTATAAACAATCACATGTTCAGACATGCATTTGTCCACATGGGCACATCCATGTGCACTCAGGCACTCTGACCCTGTACACAGTCTTCCCAGTCTCTCTGAACAATAGTTTGTTGACTTTCCATTTAATCTGTAACTTTTCTTAATCCAGCCTTTGCTTAACTGGCAGATTGAGGACCCACTGCAGGATCTACCCCTAGGCCCACTGGGTTTGGGGGGATAAGGGTTGTAGCATGGGCCTACTTGAAAATATTAACTTTCCAGCACTGCTTGCTCCTTGGGGCCCTCAACAAAAGTCTCAATGCCCCTGGGGTTCCATCTGAGCCACAGCTGGAATCATACTCCTACCCATGGAAAGTCTGACTTTCCAGAAGCTTGTCTAAGAGGTAGAGCAGCCAAGATAGGATAGGTCTTCTCTTCTGGCCCCTGCTTGAAGATGATCCAACTCCCATCCACCCACCAGGTAGGGAAAGCCTTGCTCTCCACTCCAGCAGCAGAGCAAGGCAAGAAGCCCCGAGGGAGAAGAGGCTGCTTTGGCACCAGCAATTGCGAAGTTCCTGCTGCCTGATTTCACTCCATGATTTCTCCTCAACTCCAGCCCCCATCCCCACAAAACACCCAGGCTCTGAGCTAGGTGGACTCTGCTACCCAGACACAGAAGTTTTAGCCATGCCCTGGAGGGTCACCAATCTGCCTTGCCAGGAAGGTCTTTCTTCTCCTTCTTCCATTGGACACTGCCTGGAGGACCTGTCCGGGGTACCAGGTCTTTTCTTTGAAGTCTTGCTCAAGGGGTGTCCCCTCACTGTTGTGCCATGCTGCTGGCCTCAGATAGGGCAAGTAGCCCTGTCCTTCCCATGTGCATAGCAGCAAAAGGCACCAAAGCCAACCAACCCCTCTCAGCTCTGTATGTCCTCCAAACTTTGCTCCCTTGTCCTACTGGTCCCCAAAGTCCCAGCATCAGCTTCTTCATTTCCATCCTCACCACTGCTCCAATGTATTGCGCTCTTACTCCATGCTAGATACCCTAAGGCTATAAGGCAGGTCCTACTATTACCCCATTTTACAGATGAAGAAACTGAAGTCACCTGGGTGCCTCTACCACTTTTATGTCTTTCAATAGAAACTCTTCTGATAGCTGAGGCACCAATAATTCAGGCATTGCCAATATGAAAGAAAAATGCTAAGTGGCCATGCTCCACCCTCCCCCTCCCCCAAAACACAGAATTTCTGGGAAGGCCCTGTTCCCATGACATGACTGGATTCCCAGTACTGAAGTAAGGAAGACAATATTTGCTGCATTGACTAAAAATTAACCCAGCCTGCCTGTTCCCTAACCCTGTCCCGGAGGGACCCAGAGCCCAGTTTAGGAACCCCGCACCACCCCCCATCCCAGACCTGATCTTCCCACTGAATACTCTCCCAGATTTTAAGAGTCAAGGGCCAGTACCACGGTACAGACTTGTGGACTTCTGACGCACATGACCACCCCCACCTCTGGTGACCTTGGTGGTGTTAATCCACCACCTGGCTGAGAAAGGAGGGCAGGGCTGGCTGGAGAAGGAAGGAGGAGACCTGTCCCTGGAGCAAACAGGAGGCAATGAACCAAGGCCAAGGGTGCCAAATGACCAGCATCTGCCAGCTATGTGCCGAAGCTCAGCCCCAAGGGGAAAGAGCAGAAGGACTAGACAGACATCCTCTACCAAACTATTTATTCCCAGGCCAGAGGGCCCAAGGCTGGAGCCATAGAAGGGACAGTGGCCTGTTGACAATGTAAAGTTAAAGAGGACAGTAAGGATAGAGGCTGAGCCTTGCTCATCTCACCTCACCAGAGAGTCTGGTGGGCTGCTGCTCAGCTCTAGGGGGTCCCCTTCCCAGGGTACAGGGTAACCCAGGCCTTGGGCCCAGGAAGCAAGGGAGGACTTTCATGACAACTAGGAGGTGAGAGGGCAGGGGGACAGCTTGCTGAGTGGGAACCTAGTTTCCAGGAGTCCTCCTAGATTCTCCCATCCCCCTGTCCAGATAGTGGCATCCACAGTAGGGGTGGAGGACAGGGCCAGGAAGGAAGGCGGAAGGGCATTAGATACCTGAGCTCTATAATCCAAGGTGGACTTAAAGCCACCTCATCCCTAGACATTCCTGGAGGCTGATTTGCATTATGTCCACAGGATGACCATAAACTGTTCGTGTCATGCCCTCTCCCAAATCCCTAGGGGTTCAGATTTTCCTTCATTGCAGCAGGGGTGCAAGAGAAGACCCTTAGAGGACTCTTTGCCTTATGTTCAAGTTGGTGAGAAAGAATTTGGCTACCAGTGTTCCTTATCTTCTGCCAGATACCCACTGGCTGGTAGAGAATAGAGATTCAAGGGCAAAGTGGCCCATTATACCTAGGGAGCCCAGGGACTCAGCCCTCACTCCTAGTCTCACTGTCACTGGCACCTCTGCCCCAAGATCAGCAACTGACTCCCCTAAAACCCCCCTCCCAGAAATGCTGGATGCCAGGCTGGCACTTCTCCTAGAATGTTTTCTGCTGACCCATCTCTCCCTGCCCAGAGGCAGGAAGGGCAGAGAGGCCCCAGGCCCAGACTCCTGGGGTCCACCTCCTTCCTGTTTTCCCTGCATCCTGCTTTCCTCTGGCTAACAAGCTGCAGAGGAGGATTGAGGAAGTAGAGCGGTCTGGGACCCTGGGCAGGAAGCTTGGGGCTGGAGTCCCAGCATCCGGACTGCAACAATGGAAGCTTCAAGCACCAGGAAAAAGAGACAGACACAGACAGAGGCTGAGGAGCAAAGCGGTCAGAGAGGGATCGAGAACCAGAAGCAGAGAAGCAGAAAGGCAGACAAAATCCAAAGCAACAGAAACACAGAGACAGACCCAGTGACAGAAACACAGCAAGAAAGAGCAGCCAAAAGAGCCTGAGACAAAAGTGAGAGAAGCAGGGCAACAGGGGGAAAAAAAAGAAGAGGAAGAAGGTAGTACCAGAGAAAGAAACTAGTAATGCACAGAAGACATGGAGAAAAAGAGAACTGGAGACCATTATGGTGAAACTAGAAGTCGAGAAACACAGCAGAAAATAACAAAAGAACAAGAGGAAGAAGGAAAGAGACTGAGGTTCTAGGGAGAAACTGAGAAATGGAAAAAAAGAAAAGTATAAAAATGAGGTTAAGGCAGGGGCCTTCTAAGAGCCTGTCTGTCTGTCTCCCTCTGCCTGCCTGCCTCTGTGTGTGTGTCCTCTTCTCTATTCCCTATCCCATATGCATGAGTTTTCTGCAGCTCTGGGTTGGGAGCCAAGACTTCTCTCCTGTCACCTCAGATGGCACCTGCCAGGAAAAAGGAGCAGGGAGCCTGCATACCAGGGCAGGCAAAGGTGCCCTGGCCTAGCAGAAAGGCCTCTGTCTTTCTGCTGCTTTTCAAGCAGCAAGGGGAGCTGGCTGGGGCGGGCGGGCGGGGAGGGGGGGGGGGCAAGTCTGACGCTGCTCACCACCAAAGTCCCTCTGATTTGTATGGCCCACTTCACCACAGGATGATGTGAAAAGTCCAGGCTCTGTGTCCTCAGACCCCTAGAGTTTCACCTGTGGCCGGAATGAGCAGCAGGCTCTGGATAGGAACAGAGAGGTCCCCCCCATACCCCCCAAAACACAGCCCATCCCCATCCACCAGTTTTCCAGTTCTAGCCAGCTGACTTGACTGGACCAGGTCATTTACTTTGCCACTCTTGCATCAGCAGCCAGGCCTATATTGAGACCCCTTTTCACACACAGGTACCCCTGGGAGGTTTGAGATGGAGGGATGAAGCAAAGTTCCCCTTGACGGTGACAATCTGCAAGTAAGCCTTCGATAGCAGTTTCCTTGATTGAGCCTGTCTGGTACCATTTGGGCCCTGCCACGTACCTGCCTTCTCAGCTCTCGGGGATTTTCACGGGCTATCCAGGCCTGCAAGAATGGGGACGAAGCTGCTGGGAGGAGAGCGCACTGGAGAGGGCAAGGGTATCTTACCAGAGGGCTGCAGGCTCTCCTGGATGGCCTCGATCTCTGCCAGCTCGGTGCACACGCCTTGCCCATGCATCAGTGTGTGCAGGGGCTTTTCCACTCCCCGGGGCGGGTAACAGCGCAGGCCCGAACCACAGCGGGGAGTGTACACCCCGCAGGGCATTCCCAAACCCAGGGCGCAAGTGGCACAACAGCCGCAGCCGGGCTCCCGCACCAGCTCCTCGCAGCCCACCGGGGGGCGGCAGCGCGCCAGCTTTTCCTCAGAGCAGGGCGGGCAGTGGATGGGTTCGTCGCCGAGGCTCGGCTCCGGCCCTGCGGCCAGCAGCAGGGCGGCCACGAGGCAGAGGGACAGCATGACCAGGCGAGGACCAGGCGCTGGCACAAGGTGCGGGTGGGGAGCGCGGGCACGTAAGACTGCAGCAGGAGCACCCGGCGGCAGCGCCTGGCGCGCCTAGAGGATCCGACCCGGACGGCGCGGGGCGACTGGGTGACCGGGGCAGGCCAGGACCGAGCGGGGGAAGTTAGCAAGCGCGCCGGAGCGGAGCGAGCCTGGCCGACGAGGCGCTGCGCCGCATCCTCGGCCTGGCCCAGCAAGCGGCGGGGGGCAGGGGGCTGAGCGGCTGCCCAGGACCAGCTCCCCGGACTTTATACCGGCCCCTGGCCACACCCCCAACGCCTTCCCCGAGGTGGGGGAGACCGGGCGGGCGAGGGGGAGAGGGAGAGGCGGCCGTTAGGGGAAGGGGGCGCTGTCCTGAGTCACCGCCGCTACATCTGAAAGTCCTTTCCTCCCAAGAAGGAAGAGGCGCAGTTCGGAAGCGGCAGCAAGCGCCCAGAGTGCCTCTGAACCTGAGCCCAGGAAGGGAAGCAGGGAGAGGGGAAGCGAAGGGGCTGCTGCTAGGCCCCCTCCTCGGACCTCTGAGGACTCCACCCCAGGCCCGCCACGGCGGGCCATGGGCCTCCCACTGTGAACCTAACCTCCTAGCCCGGACTCCCCGTCTGCAGATTCAATCTCCCTGACCAGAGTCCTTGCCACCCCACCCAGGTGCTTCCAAGTCTCAACCACTTCAGACCATGCCGGGTGAAGTGAGGCACAGTGTACAGGCACCCCACAAGGGGCAGTGGAAAGCCTGGTGGCCCTGAGTTGCTAATAGGCTCTCTTCCCACTTGCTCCCTGCAACCTCACCCACTCAGTCTCCCCAGAGGTCATTTGGACCCGGTCCATCCTGCATCCCTGGATGAAATCAACCCAACTCTGGCGGAAGAGAAATGCCAAGCCTCTTCCTCCTTCCTGGATGTTTGCCCCTAATGCCCAGATCTGCTCCTGGAAGGAGACTGGCCTGGGAGATTGCCACTAGCAATGTGCATGTTGTACACTGAGCAACTCCAGGGGGCACCAGTTTTTGTAGTCATTGTATATTTGTATAGCTGTTGTGACAGTTTCCCAGTAGATGGCAGTCAAAGATTTTAAGGAAAGATTGCCTTCTACTAATTCACTCTATGCCACTCTTTAGGTTAGTCCTAGGGCTGGCTTGGGGCTGGGATTTAGCTCAGTTAGTAGAGCACCATTCTGCTGCCTCTAAGGTCCTGGGTTCCATTCCCAGCACCACAAAAATGGAAGAAGGACACGGCAACCTTGAAACAATCAAACCAGTCAGATACTACTCGAGGGCACCTAACAACAACAAGAAGTCTGGCTTGCCTTTCTTTCAGATTCTATTGATGTCCATGTCCCCCTCCTGTACCCTAGTCCTGCTGGAATTGGTAGGAGACCTAGAGTAGCATTTGGAGCAGAGAGCCATCTCCTACCTTCCTTTTCAGGTCCCACTAACCCTCACCATCCTCCCCCACAAAGGCTTTTGCTACCCTGGAACTGGCTTCAGGGTAAGGGTGCTTGTCCAGGCATGATGGGTGACCCACTGTGGACTTTTTTGGCTTGGTCTAGAAAGCTGCAGGGCAGCGTAGCTGAAGGGTTCATAGCACTCACCCCACCCCTTCATTCTGCTTCTCCCAGGGCAGGAGGCTTTCAGCCCTAAGGTTGGGCCACTCCTGCTTTCTGCAAGTGCAGACTATTGGGGTTGACTGGAAGAAGAGAGGGGCCAGGAGCTGGACCTGAAGGACTGACCAAAAACTTGCAAACAGACGGCACCTACTGGTGACAGTTAAGACTGCAGAAAGGCTGGGAAGTTAAGGCCAGGGACAATATTCTAGGATTCTCTCCAGCTACCTCTTGGATGAAGCGGGGTCCCTTCTGCCCCATGTGCCTTGGAGAAGAGCAAATAGCCAGATTCCTCAAGTCCCTGTAGGAAACCCAGCCTATGCCTCATTCAAAAAAACACCTTGACCCCATCCCCCTCCTTCATCATTGAACCCAGTTCTGCCACCAACTTATTGAGTGAACTTGGAGTTAGTCCCCTAATGTAAAATGGAGGTAAATCAGCTTCACCCACCCTATCTCTTGAAGCTCTTGTGGGGATAAAATAGACAAAGAAAGATAATTCTGATTTCAGTGCCAGACTTGTCCCCTAGACAACCAACCCCAATGGGGTAAAGGTGCTGAGACCCAGAAGTAAGAAGGTAGGGGGATGGACACAGCCAAGGGGCGTGGCTGGGGTGAAGCATGAGTGCCATAAGGGTGGGAAAACTGGAAAGGCTTCCCTGTGAGACAGATGCCCACACCTTAGACCAAACACCTCCACAGCCCCTCAACCGACCCTCTGATCTCCCCACATACCCTCATCACCATCCAGGATCACTCCAAGGAGGAAGAACAATAGACAAAAGGAGGCCTTCCCAGCACCTCCCCACCATTCAGGCATCACTAATTTACTGAACACCTATTTTTCATGAGCTTTGTGTTCCATCCTGGGGATACAGAGATGGCCAAGACCACTGTCTGCCTCAAGGAGCTCACTGCCTACAAAGAGAAGACAGATAAGTAAATAAAATAAATCTAAGAAATGTGCAGATGCTCTAGGATGTTTATATGGAGCACCATGGGTATCCAGAGGCACAAGCAATCAGTTCTTCCTCCAGAGCATGGAAAGCCTTCATTGAGGAGATGACCTGAGGCCAAGTGTTCCATGCTAGAGGGAAGAACACAGGCATCCACTTGTAAGGCTGGACAGGATTCTGATCCCAGCTTTGTCACTAGGAACTCACTTGTTATTAGCTACTGACGAGTCAGATCTGACCAGAGTAACCCTAGGTACAGCAGAACGAAATACTACCCAACACTGTGCAATGCATACAATCTTTTTATTTTTGAGCCCATTGTTGTAACCACTATGTTTCTTCTCTTTTTGAGTAGTGCCACATCAGCAAAACAAGGTCCCAGGGGCTTTACTCCATTCCTGCCATTACAGTCGACTCTACTTTGAGGTGCCAACTCTTCCCCAGTCGTTTCTTCAATATCTTTCCATCTAGGGGTTGGGGGTTCATTTTCCAGCGCTATATTTGACAGTAGGGCTGGTGTTCAGCTCCAGCTAGTAGAGTGCTGCTCTGTACTCTCTGAGGCCCTGGGTTCAACCCCCAGCCCTGCAAAAATGGAACAAGGACACAGCAATCCACTCCCAAAGCAATACCAAAAAAACAGCCAATGAAAACCTTATGAATAGCAGAGAAGCACTAACATAGTGCTGGGCATGGCATGGTGTTCAGGAGTGTTTCACTCCATTGTACATAGCGCTGCTATGAGTCGGACCAGAATCAACAACACCTAACAACAACAATATTTGACAGTGCTTCTCTGCTATTCCTAGGGTTTTCAACAGCTAGCTGTTTTGGGAGTGGGCTGCTGGATCCTGCGCCCTAGTCTGTCTTAGTGTGGAAGCTCAACTGAAACCGGTCTACCATGGGTGTCCCTGCTGGTATCTGAAATACCAGTGGCCTAGCTTTCAGCACCACAGCAATATGCAAGCCCCCACAGCATGACAAGCTGACAGACATGGGGGAGGATCTCACTAGGAAGATTGAAAGAAGCTACTTAAATTCTCTGAGCTTCAAGCCTTGTCCGGCAAATGCCTTTTTTCAGTGGAAGGGACCTGTACAAAGTACTCGGCACAAAGTAGACATCAAGCATTTTCTCCCTCCTATACCTCCCTTGGGCTGGGATTTAGCTCAGTTGGTAGAGCACCGCTCTGCAGTTTCTGAGGTCCCAAGTTTGATTCCTACTACCACAAAAACGGGAGAAGGACATGGCAACCCACTCCTGAGGCAATCCCAAAACAAACAGCCATTGAAAACTCTATAAGCATCGCTGTGAGTCAGACACAACTCGATAGCACCTAACAACAACAACATACCTCCCTTGCTGAGAACTGTAACTTTCAGACATGGCTGGAGATTCTCCAGTGGCAGGACCTGTGTCTCCCCCACTGAACTGGAGGCTCTCAGGAGACTGGTTTCAATGTCCCTACCTCTAGCCTAAAGTATCTGGGAGAAGTGGTATATAAAACACATGAGATTTGGAATCAGAGGACCTGGGTTCAAGTTGCAGCACAGCCACTTAAGAGCTTGGGCCTCCTACTTAACATCTTTTTTTTTTTTTTTTTTTTTTTTTTTTGCAGTACTGGGGTTTGAACCCAGGGCCTTGCACTTGCCTACTCTGCAAGTGCTGGACCACTGAGCTGCACCCCCAGCCCATTTTTTTACTTTTTGAGACAGGGTCTCACTAAGTTACGCAGACTGTCCCTGGTCTCGAACTTGTGATCCTCCTGCCTCTGCCTCCCAAGCCCGGCCTACTTAACATCTTAAAGGGGCATTTACATCCCTGTAAAAGGGGGGAATATATATATATATATATATATATATATATATATAGTTGTTGTTGTTGTTAGGTGCTCTCAAGTCATCTCAAGTCAGTATCCAACTCATATCGACCCTCATAGGGTTTTCAATGGCTGACTGTTTCAGGATTGCCTTGGGAGTGGATTGCCAGGCCCTTCTCCCATTTTTGCAGTACTGGGAATTGAACTCAGGACCTCAGAGACTGCAGAGCAGCGCTCTACCAACTGAGCTAAATCATATATATATGAAAATTAGGCTCACCCCCAAACAATGGCTGGGAGGAAAAATGAGGTAATGAATGAGAAAGGGTTCTAGAACCCAAGGAGCAAGGTGCAGACACATGCCTAAGTGCTGGTTACTGGTTTCCTCCACCCAACTGCTGCCTCCTGGCAGACTGGGAGCTCTGACTAAGAGCTTCCCAAAGGGAAAACTCAGCCCTCCTTCCCTGCCATCTTTCCCAGCCCAGATCTCTCAGAAAATGAAGGCTCCCCAACTCTGGCCTCTCCTTACTCCCTTCCTGCACCCTTCTCTGTACCTGCTTCCTGTGGGAAGATATGCCACTTGGTCCACAGATGAAGGAAATCCCCACCCACTCCCTGCCTCTTCCACCCCATACTTTTGTTGGCTCGTTACTCAGAAAGAGTCTCACCAGCGCCCTTCTGGGATAACTTCGAACCTCCAATGGACTCAGTTTGTGCTCCCTAGAGAACAGACAAGAAGAAAGAGAGCTCAGTTCCAGGAAAGACTGAGTTCTGTCCTCAGAGAAGCCCCAGTCTGATGGGCTTGCCCTAGGGAGCATCTTGTCTGATGGAGTAGGTAAAATACCTATAATAATGAGAATTAACATTTAATAAGCACAGACCACATGCACATCACAACAAACCTCACGAAGTAGACAATAGCATCATCCTTTTTTTAAGACAAGGAAACTGAGGTACACAGAGGTATATATAACCTACCCAATTGCATACACAGCAAGTAAGTGGAAGAACAGGGATGTGAACCCAAGCAGTCTGGCTCCAGAAACTGTACGATTAACCCCTACACTTCACTGCCTTCCAACACAGCTGTCAGAAGGGTTCTACAGTAACACCAACAAGGGCAGAAATCTGACACAGGGTACGAGCTGGGGGTAGAGGTTAGGCAGAGGTGGCATTGGTATAGGCCTGGGCCTCAGACTTCCTCCTACCTTTGCTTCCCAGTTCCCACCTGACTGCCCTGGACTGTCCACTATGTCTACACTATGTAGGGTACACACCTCCCCTCCACACAAGCTGATATCCAGCTCCTACATAGGGCATCCCCACAGATGCCCCTGGTATGGACTAAGCAATAACATATCAGTACAGCTGCCTTCCTGCCCACCAAGGCCCCATTCTTGCAGAGACCCAGTGAAAGAGCCAGGATCTCCACAGAGACCCCACAGTACAGAGGGAGGTGTGGTCCAGCCAGGTTGCAGAGCAGAGAGCCCAGGTCCCTTCCTCTGGACCTGTGGTTTCAGAGGTGAATATGCAGGCAATGGAAAGGAGAGCCCAACTACATTTGGGCCAGCCAGGATCTGCTTTCATATGTCCAGACCAGCCAGCTCTGCTACTTGCCAGCTTCGTGACCCCTTCCTCTTCCTCAGCTTCATTTTTACCATCTGTAAAATGGGGGAAGGGAACTCACTGAATTGTGAAGTCCTATCCAGCTTTGGCAGTCTAAGAATTTAGGAGCTCTGGAGTCCTTTGGTAAGGTCCAAGGCCCCTTGCTGGCTTAGCTCCCAGCACTCCAGAGTCTGTACTGTTTCCAGGCCAGTTGGCATCAACAGAATCTCTTTTCATTGGCTGAAGTCTGTGGAGGAGACAAGCCAAGCAAATAATGTTGGGTCTTGTGAAGGTCCTGTCACCACCCAAAGATGTGATAAGGCTCACTCAAGAGCACACAGCTAACAAGTAATCAAGCAAGGCTTGTATTGAATGTATTTATTGCCTGCTATATACTTGGGGCTGGGATTTAGCTCAGTTGGTAGAGCGCTGCTCTGCAGTCTGAGATCCCAGGTTCTATTCCCAGCACCACAAAAATGGGAGAAGGATGTGGCAATCCACTCCTGAGGCAATCCTGGAATAATCAGCCATTGAAAACCCTGTGAGGGTCACTATGAGTTGACACAACTCAATGGTACCTAACAACAACAATAATATACTTAGACCTCTGCCCCGAAGCCAGAGCCACTGACAATAAGCCATGGCCTCAGGACTCAAACAAGGTGGGATGGGGGAAAAGAAGAGAGCCAACCTGGGAGAATCTATGCAGAACACTTGCAAAAGTAGAGACACACCAAGAATCTGGGCAGACAGAGCCAGATGTTGAGGTAAGGAAATCACTTGCCCTGCCTCTCCTGACACTTGTTTTGTCAAAAAGAAGGATGCCTACTTGCCAGAGTGCCCCTTGGCCTGATAGATTAGAAACCCAGAATCAGAGTGGATTCCCTGTCCTTTCCCTCACACTCCCTGGAGCATTTCTAAGATCTGCTTCCTGCTCACCCAGCTCTGGGAAACAAAATGCCACCTACTCCTTAAGGAGACCCCAAAGAGACCCTTACTAAGGGACCTCTGAACCTAGAGAAACACTAAAAAGGGCTCTAGGCTTCAGAGAGACCCAGAGAGTAGATTTGGGATCCAGAGAGATCCCTAACATCCATACACACAGGCCCTTTCCCGTAGCTGCATGCCCTGCTTTGTACATCAGTACTAAGAGTTTGTACCTAGCACCAGTCACAACTTCTGCCTATCCCCAGATATCTCTACTGGCCCCATCATTCCACTCCCAGAACTACAAAGCCACCAGAGGGTAAAAATTTTAAATATCAAAAACACTGAATAAGAGTCCCTGAATAAGGGGATTCTCATATAATACTAGTAAGAAAACTGTACAACCACTTGGAAGCAAACAATAATTCCATCCCTAGACATACACACCCAATAAAAATTTGTGTGTGTTTGTGCTCCAAAACATGTTCAGGAGTGTTCACAGAAGCATTATTTAGAATAGCTAAAGGTGGAATCAACAGTAGAATAGTAAATCTATGCTCGAATAAGGGGTTGGGGTTTAGCTCAGTTGATAGAGTGCTGCTCTGCCCTCTCTGAGGCCCTGCGTTTGATCCCCAGCACCACAAAAATGGGAGAAGGGCCTGGCAGCCCACTCCCAAAACAATCCCAAAACAATCAGACATCAAAATCCCTATGAAGCCGGGCACAGTGGCGCATTCTTGTAATCCCAGCGGCTCAGGAGGTGGAGGCAGAAGAATCGCAAATTTGAGACCAGATGCAGTCTGCACAACTTAGCGAGACCTGTCTCAAAAAGTAAAAAAATGGGCTGGGGGCGCAGCTCAGTGGTCCAGTACTTGTAAAGCATGCAGGCGCAAGGCCCTGGGTTCAACCCCTAGCACTGAAAAAAAAAAAAAAAAAAACCAACTATGAATAACAGATCCTTTTGTTGCACATAGGGTCACCATGAGTTGGACTCAACTTGAGAGCACCTAACAACAACAGCATACTTGAATAAACTGTTGCCACACCAAACAATATAGATGAATCATATGTTGATCAAAAGATTATCACTGGCTGGGCACCATAGCACACACCTGTAATTCCAGTGACTCAGAAGGCTGAGAAAGATAGTGAATCCATAGCCTGAGGCAGCCTGTGCAACTTAGCAAGGCTCTGTCTCAAAATGAAAAATAAAAAAAGGACTAGGGGTACAGCTCAGTAGTAGAGCACTAACCTAGCATTTGTGAGGCCCTAGGTTCAATTTCCCAGTACAGAAAAAAAGAAAAGGATTATTACTGTATGATGCTATATAAAATCCAAAAACAGGCAAAACTAATCTATCGTTTTAAAAATCAGGATAAAGTTTACCTTCAGGGAGATAACTAAGTAATGCCTATAAATATTACTCTTATAAAGTACAAGTAATATTTACAGTTAGTACTTAGTTACATGGTTAAATGGTATATTCACTATGTGAACATTCATTGAGCTATTTCTTATTTCTGTACTTTCTGTATATATACTATACTTCAATATTTTAAGGAAAAAAAAATTTAAGAGTTCTGACTTTCAAGTCAGCCTCCTGGACTAGATTCCTGCCAATATATGTCCTCATCCTTCACATTAAGTGAATATCATAAAGGGTGGCTATAGCGCCAGGCGCGGTGGCGCACACCTGTAATCCCAGCCACTCAGGAGGCAGAGGCGGGAGGACCACAAGTTCAAGACAAGAGGCAGTCTGCGTAACTTAGTGAGACCCTGTCTCAAAAAGTAAAATAGATGGGCTGGGGGCACAGCTCAGTGGTCCAGCACTTGCAAAGCATGCAGGCATGAGGCCCTGGGTTCAACCCCCAGTACTGCAAAAAAAAAAAAAAAAGGGGTGGCTATGACAATTGAATGAATTTGTGTAAAACACTTAAAATAGTGCCTGACACAAAAGTGTCAATGAATGTTAATTAGTAGCTATGACCAACCACAGTAAGACTGTGAGTGAGATTGAGTCTAGAACCAAAATGCCTGCACTGAATCCTGGATTTGCCATTAACTAGCTCTTTGCCTTTGGCACATTGGCATCCTCCCTCTATCCTCAAATGTTCTCAGTTGTAACTGAGGGATAACACCGGCCCAGCTTGACATGGATATGCAAAACCCTAGTGAGACAATGTGCCTAAAGCACTTAACACTGTATCTGGCACAGAATCAATCTCAATGCCTGTTAAACCATTATAGTCATTGATCGCCATGGTAACCCTATAAACCCACGTTACAGATGGAGTTCCAGGTAGTAAAAAGACTGGCTTAAAGTCACCTGCAATTAAATGTGACTTAAACCCATTTGTGACACAACAGAGCCTACGCTCCATTCACACTCAGCCTTCAATTGACAACCCCAGCACACACTTCCAGAGGTACCACAGCCTTGAAGAGTTTTCCCCAAATGCAAACAGCATCTCTTCCTCCTGCCAGGTGGCACTGCTACTGCTGAAATCCATGCCTTTCCAGCTGCTTTGGTCAGGATCCATGTGCTCAGAAGCTGTTGTGTCTTCTCTGCAACTTAGCTACAAGGCCAACCTGACAGTTCTGGTACCCTCAGTTAGGGTGCTGAGATGTGTCCTGGGACCCCAGACCTAACCCCAGCTGTAGGAAGATGGGGATCTCAGAGAGAAGCCCCAGTGCCCCCTAGACTTTCCACTCAGGAAGCCACTTCTGCTGCAGTCACCTGTTTTCCTTGGCCTAAGAGAGGGAGGCCTAAAGATGACTGGTGAAAACTAGAGGGAACTTGAGGGCAGAGGAATAGAGCTAAGTGGGCCCAGAAACATGACTTATATAATGCCTGGAGCCCCTAATTACATAGTCACAACCTTCTATCCTACAACCTGGATTTTATCCTTTGGCTCTTGCTGTCATTTCCAGAGACTTGATGTTTGGAGCCAGCAGTTCTCCAGATCTGTATAGTCTGATCCTTAACCCACCTACTTATGGTGACCTAAGTGCAGCAGAAGCCGGACTCTAAGCCAAAGGAAAGCCAGACAGCTCACAATGGAGAAGACCTCTGTCCCCAGATTGCAATGCCCAAACTGTAGGGCAGAGAGCCCCAGTCTTGCTATGGGAAGCAAGGGATCCAATTCCAGTCCTGCCCTTACTAGCCATGCACTGTGGGCTTATCTCTTCAACATGATAAACCTTAGTTCCCGCATCTGTAAAAGGGGGGTGCCAATCCCTCCCCCCCCCAGGAACTGCTAAGAAGGATCAGATGAGGCTACCTATGTAAGTGAAAGGCTGTCTATACCAGAAAGCAGGTTACAAATGAATGGCATCATTATTATGGGTCTCTGGACTTGCAAATTCTATGAAGACTTAGGATAGAATGGAGAGAGTACTAGCATGGGAAAAGTTGAGAGAGAGAGGGACTGCAACACAGAGTATCACAGAGAGATGGGATGGCGGAGAAGGATGGAAAGATGTGATGAAAAGAAAAACTTGGAAGAGATTTAAAGACAGATATGAAACCAAAGACGGCAGTTGACACCCCCACTTCATTCATTCTTCAGAGGAAGGAAGAAGACAGTAGCTGTCAAGCTGGACCAGGTCTCAGAGCCACATCTATGCACTAGGCCTACTCTCAACAGCCCTCAAGAGCCCTCTTAGGGCAGAGGACTGGAGGATGGGATTCTCCAGCTCTAGGCATCCTTTTCCTCAAATCAGATCCCTGTGTTCAGAGTTCAAGGTCAGACGTAGTGGAGCAGCTACCTGGAATGCTGGTCCTCCACCCCTACTCCCACTCTGACTCCCAGTAATGAACAAAAGCTCTCCTTCACACTCTTTGGACCACACTGACATACACCCCTCAATACCTGGCCCCTATCCAGGCAAACATACAAGCAAGCATGGCATGAGGGAGAAGAGTCTAGAACCCAAAAAGGTGAAATGGCCAGGCTTCAAGATAGCTTCATTTCAAAGGAATCTGTAGGCTTTCTTTCCTACTGAGAAGACAGTCCGACCCAACTATCTTCTTTGTGCTCTGTACAATTCCCACCTTTCAGCTCCTGGAGTTTTTCCCCTTTTATGATTAAGAGGGAAGAGAGCTGTGTGTGGTGGCTCATACCTACAATCCCAGCACTCAGGAGGCTGAGGTAAGATTGAAAGTTCAAAGCCAGCTTGGGCTACCCAGCAAATAAGACTCTGTCTCATGAAAGAAAGAAAAGAAAGAAAAGAAAAGAAAAGAAAAGAAAAGAAAAGAAAAGAAAAGAAAAGAAAACCAAACCTGGGAGTCTGGGGAGGAGAGAGAAACCTGCAGCCATATTTAGCTGTGGGTCTTCAGGAGCACCATAGGCTTTTCTTCAAAGCAAAACAGAAGGAGACAGCTTTCTATTTTCTTCAGGTGAATGATTTGTTCCTAGGACCACTTCACTCCTTTTCAATTTGCCTGTGAAGAGGCCCTTGTAGACCTAAACTGGCCCTGATGGCTGTGGCAGTATCCGCAGGAGGGACAGCGGTCAGATTAGTATCAAAGAGAAGATACCTCAGATGTGCTTTTTTATTCCTCCTCTAGATAGAGGATTTGGACACAGAGTTCCTCAGTGATGACCTTCTAGATAAA
Source organism: Pedetes capensis (assembly GCA_007922755.1). Classification (NCBI taxonomy): domain Eukaryota; kingdom Metazoa; phylum Chordata; class Mammalia; order Rodentia; family Pedetidae; genus Pedetes; species Pedetes capensis. Next base: position 137,623 of record VMDO01002753.1, on the reverse strand, counting down.
ATATACAGGGATGCACAGTCAAGTACCCTGAGGGCCATGGAGATGATCCAGTTCTGTCTTTGTGTGTGTGTGTGTGTGTGTGTGTGTGTGTGTGTGTGTGTGTGTGTAGTACTAGGGGTTGAACCCAGTGCTTTGTATATGCTAGGGAAGCACTCTGTCACTGAGCTACATCCCCAGCCTGCCTCCTCTTCTTGATGTGAGAAGCCAAGAGAGCAGAGAGATCCAGCCTGATATCTGCTATCAGATTTGAGGGCTCCTATCCCACACCCTTTACCACTTCCACACTGCGGGGAAGAGGAAGCATGTGGGGAGCTGGAGATTCAGGGTGAGAAGGCAGCAAGGAGCTCATTGTTATGTTTTCCCAGGTCTTGTTGATCAACCCTCCAGCAGGCATAGGAACTAAGGCCAAGCTCTGGTTCTAGCAGCTGCCAAAAGCTAAAGGGAGCAGGCAGGGAGACTTGGGAACCTTGCAAAAACCGAAGTTCAGATCAGCCATGCCACTAGGCCAGGACATGGTGGGAGAGTTGTCACATAAGGAACGATAAGAATCAGTGGCTACATTAGTTCATACTTAAAGAGATTTATATGGTTCATGATTCTGGTGGCTGGAGGGTCTAACAGCATGCTGCTAATATCATGGTGAGGGTCACTTGACTGTGTCACAACATGGTGAAAAAACAGAAAATATACCAGCCTTGTTCAGAAGGAGCCAAGTACATAGAGTGGTCTTGCTTTATTACAACCTACTCATCAATCCCACCCATGGGTAGTGGCCTTATGACCTAATTACATTGTATTAGGCTCATCTCTTACAGGTTCCACCACCTCAATACCACCATCCTGGGAACCAAGCTCCTAGCACATGAATCTTTGGGGGATACACTCAAAGGATATGCAAATCATAGCACAGGCCATATTCCACCTCTCCATATACATGGTACAATTCCAACAGGCTTGAGTTCCTATGCAGCCTCGGGAAGAAAAAAATGAGAGCATACCTTGATTTAAATCAACTCAATGCACAAAGAATTGATGCTTTTGAATTATGGTGCTGGAGATGAATATTGAATATACCATGGACTGCCAAAAGAACCAACAGATCTGTCCTAGAAGTGCAACCAGAGTGCTCCTTGGAAGCAAGGATGGCTAGACTGTGTCTTACATATTTCGGACTTGTAGTCAAGAGAGACCAACCCCTGGAGAGAGACATCATGTTTGGGAGAGTGGTAGGTCAGTGAAAAAAAGGAAAACCCTACACCAAATGGATTGACACAGTGTCTGCAACAATGAGCTTAAACATAAATAAGATTATGTGCCTGGCACAGAATCGGGAAGTGTTTCGATCTTCTGTACATAGGGTCGCTATGAGTCAGACTCCACTCAACAGCACCTAACAACAGCAACAACGAAGCACAAAAAATTACATTTGGAATTACAGAGTGTTAGAAATAGAAGGCACCCCAAACAATCATTTGCAGGGGCCAGGTATAGTAGTACACACCTGTAATCCTAAGCACTCAGGAGCTGAGGCAGGAAGATTTTGAATTCAATGCCAGTCTCTGCTCCATAATAAGATCTCCTCTCCACACAAAAATAAGCATTTGCCAAAGGGCTTTAAAAAAAGTTAGGGGTCTTAGATCTCCAGAACTGTACAAATAATAATAGTCATCATCATCGTCATCATTATTATCATCCAAGCAATAGGTGGATATTTATTTTCAATGAAATCTTAGAACCTAGGACATAAAAAGGGAGAAGGACCCGGCAACCCACTCCCAAAAATCAATCCACCATTGAAAACCCTATGAACAGCAGAGAAGCACTGACAATAGTGTTTCGCCTGTTGTATGCAGGGTCGCTATGAGTTGGATGCTGACTCGATGGCACCTAACAACAACAACAAGGACATAAAAAAATGAAAGTGGAACTGCTCTGGATTAGAGAATCTGGGACTGACCTCCTCCAACTATACCCCCACCACCATCATTTCTCTAAGACTCTGTGGAAGCCTGGAGTGCTATTATACACTTGTAACCTCGGCACTCTAGAGGCTGAGGCAGGAGGATCATGACTTTGAGGCCAGAAGCAGCCTGTACAAATTATGGAGACCCTGTTGTTGTTGTTAGGTGCCAGGTGCCATCAAGTCAGGTCCTATTTATAGCAACCCTATGTACATCAAAATGAAATACTCCCAACACTGTGCCATGGCTGGTACTATTGTCAGTGCTTCTTTGCTATTCATAGGGTTTTCAATGGCAGATTGTTTCAGGAGTGGATTGCCGGTCCTTCTCCCTAGTCTGCAGCACCTGGTATTCCCAGGCCATCTCCCATCCAAGAACTAACCAGGCCAACCCTGTTTAGCTTCTGAGATCAGACAGGATGTTATGCCAGGGTGCTATGGCTGCAGACTATATATATATATATATATATATATATATATATATATATATATATATGGCTGTAATTACAATTAAAAGGGATATATATATATATATGCCATAATTACAAGTGAAATTTTTAAAATTTTGTTTATTTAAGGTTAGTTTTTACATTATAAAAATAATACACGGCCATAGGTTCTAAATTTTTTAAACAGGATAAAAAGGAAAATATAAAAAGTAGGTCTTCCCATCCCTCCACCTATTTATAATTCTATCCAGATAGTTTCAATGCACATATAAACATATATAATTTTATTTATCCAAATGGAATTATGCTCTACATACTATTATTTCACTTTTTAAAAAACTGAACAATAGGCCAGGTGCTGTGGTGGATGCCTGTAATCCCAGAGACTTGGGAGGTGAAGTCAGGAAGATTGCAAGTTGAGACCAGAGGCAATCTGTGCAATTTAACAAGACCCTGTCTCAAAAAAGTTAAAAAAATGAGCTGAGGGTTCAAAAAAGTTAAAAAAACGAGCTGAGGGTGCAGGTCAGTGGTACAGCACTTGCAAAGCATGCAAGCATGCGGCCCTGGGTTCAATCCCCAGTACCAAAAAAAAAAAAAACTGAACAATATATTTTAGTGACATTCCCATATCAGATCAACTTCATTGTCTTTAATAGCTGTATATTATTCCATCTGATTAGATTGCTTCTAGTTCTTTTTTATTAAAATATTAGAATAAATTATTAAAATATTAGAATAAAATATTAGAATAAATAACTCTATACAAGCCAGGTCCTATAGACATAGCTGCTTGGGAGGCTGAAGCAGGAAGATCACCTGAGCTCAGAAGTTTAAAACCAGCCTGAGCAACATAATGAGACCCCACCTCAAAAAATAAAATAAAATAAAGAATAACCCTGTACATTCACGTACTCACAATTGTGAGATTGTATTCATTATTCCTCGAAGTTAAATTATTGAGTTAAAAAGGTATGTATATTTTGGAAATTTTGATAGATATAGGACTGCCAGACTGCTGTAGGAAACATCTAAATAGATTTGAATTGCTCCCCTGTGGAACCTCCCTTACTCTCCTCCCAGCTCTAGTGGCCCTCAACCTCCCTTTGCCACAGGCCACCCAGATGCTGAGCTCTATGGGAGATTTTGAGTTTTCCTGGCCTCCTGCCACCTGAGGTTGGGGAATCCCCAGTGAAAAAGACTGACCAGACTCTGCCAATGGTCAACCTCAAAGTAAAGAGAGGCTTGGGGCCCTGCCCTAACCACCTGAGTACCCTGGTGCTGGCCAGGCCTCATTCAGGAATTCCCAGTGGGTTCCAGCCTAGCCACCTCCAAACCCCAAATCTACAGCCACACTTTCAGTCCAGTCCCCTTCTGCTCAGTCAGCCCATAAAAAGGGAGAGATACTGTCCCTTCCCGGGGAATGCCCAGGTTGAGGATGGAAACACTGTCCCTTCAGGAACTCCCATCACCCTGCCCCTGAGCCAGGAGACCCAAAACACCTAACACCCAGGAGAAAACATCCAAAAAATACCTTTTTTTTTTTCCCGGTATTTGCAGGTTAAACCCAGCACAGCAAATGTTCTACCACTGGGCTGCATCTCCAGCCCATTTTTCATTTTTTATTTTGAGTCAGGGTCTCACTAAATTATGCAGACTGCTTCTGGCCTCAAACTTGTGATCCTCCTGCAGCTCAGAGTGGCTGGGATTACACTATATCCGCCTAAAGAATACTTATAAAAGAAGCTCCTGCTTCTCAAATGCAAATCAGTCAGAGAAACTTCAGTGAGCTTCAATTTAAAAAAAACAAAAAACAAGAAAACTATCAGAGAACACTCCCTGGGGAGGGAATTTTGAACTGATTTTGGTGGGACAGACTGGGAAAGAAAGTCCTGGAAAGGAACAGATGTAATAATTGCAAATGTGTTTTGAGAGTTTGTTATTTCCCAGGCAATGCACTAAGCCCTTTTCCCTATGAGGTACTGTTATTACCCCTCTTTTAGATGAAGAAATGAAGCCACCACAAAACTGAGTGACTACCCAGCAAGTATTCAAGCACACCCTACAGGTGGGGATAGGGATTAGGAGTCAAGAGTAGCTAGTTTGGGCCTCTGCAGAGTAGGGTGGAGGGATAATAAGGATAACAGCTTCTCTCCCCTCACCACCTTCCTTTGGAACTGAGTCCCAGCCCCTTCGGGCCTCCCAGGCTTAGTGTGTGGCAGACACTTGAAATCCCTTTTTATGTGCAATGCATTCCAGGCCCATCTGTCCCAGACCCCAATCAATGGTCCCCATAACTCCTGTGGGACCCCCCTAAGATAGGCTCTGGGAAAAGAATGGAGCTGACAGAAAAAAAAAAAATTGTGCCCAGAAGGGAAGGGCCAGAGCAAGGTGACCCTGTGCTAGAGAGCAGGAAGATTATCCTAGGTGCTTCCATATCTCACTTAAACCCCTATACTTTTTTTTTTTTCAGTGTGGGCCCCATGGCCTCAAGCATCCCAGGCAACTGTTTACCATTGAGCTGCACCCCCAAGTCCCTTCGTTTTTTTACTTTTTATTTTTAAGACAGGGTCTTGCTAAATTGCACAGACTGTCTCTGTCCTTGAACTCATGGTCCTTCTGTCTCAGCCTCCCAAGTCACTGGGATTACAGGCATGTGCCATGCCACCCAGCTTTTAGCCTTCTGTAATTTTTTTTTTTTTTTTTTTTTTTTTTTTTTTTTTTTTTTTTTTTTTTTTTTTTTTTTTTTTTTTTTTTTTTTTTTTTTTTGCGGTACTGGGGGTTGAACCCAGGGCCTCGCGCCTGCATACTTTACAAGTGCTGGACCACTGAGCTGCAACCCCCAGCTCCCCCCCCCCTTTTTTTTTAACTTTTTCAGACAGGGTCTCGCTAAATTACACAGACTGTACCTGGTCTTGAACTTGCGATTCTCCTGCCTCCGACCCCCCCAAGCCACTGGAATTACAGGCATGTGCCACCGCACCCCGCAACCTTCTGTAATTTTAAGAAAGAATAACAATATGGGGAAACAAACTCAGACTCATGGAGAATTCTAACTCAGGTGTGTGTAACTCCAAAGTCATTCAGACTCCACAGTTCTGTGTTTGGGGTTTAAAAACAGATAGCTATACCATCAAGATCAGGCTAAACTGCAGGGGAAATGTTAAAGCTGGGTCCCAGAAGATAAGGCTGGAGCTGCTTATTAAATTCCTGTTGCCTCACCTCCAGATTTGTATATAGGATCAGTATGAGTCAGACCCAATTTGTTGGCACCTAACAACAACATCTCCAGATGTGTCATGCAAGGCTCTGCAGACTGGGATGAACTATAGAACGGACAACAGGAGGCTTGGGGAAACATGCCCACCCACCTAGAGGCGTCTGTGCTCCAGAAAGGAGGTTAGCATGGTTGGTTTCTGACCATCAGGGGAAACTGTAGAGAGACATGCTGGCCCTGGAGCCCATGACCTGGTCAGCCTTCTGGCTAGGCAAAAGCTGCTGGACAGATTTCTCTCTAGGAGAAGTCAGAACTGCTCTGAGCCCCTGGTGATTCTGTGCATTAAGGCTGCTCTCAACACACAAGTAAGCAAAGTGGAGTTAAAGAGGTTTCAGGACTGCTGGAAGACAAAGGACCAGAGGACAATGACCAGAATAATGCCCCAGCTCTATTCCTTTGGCTTTTCCAGTCACCCTAGCCTGAGGGCTACTTCCATCCTTGACTTTTTGCCACACCACAGGCTCTCTGTTGTCCTCCCTTTGGGTTTGTCAGCAGAGTGGACATTGGTCATATGGTATTACTTAACAATGGCTGACCTCAGGTTTTTGTTTTTGTTTTTGTTTTTTTCCAGAAGAAAAAAAAACAATTAAATCCACAAAATTCTTCTTCCTGATAACCCATTTTGTTTTGAACCAAAGACCTCACACATGCTGTTCCACTGAGTTAAATTCCCAGCCATATTAGCCTACTGTTCAAAACGTCTTATAGTTCTCTCATGTAATCCTCAAACAACACTGAGGTGATACTAATATTATTATTCCCGTTTTTTAGCAGATGACACGACTTGCAAATTGACAAGATGGGTTTAAAACCCAGAGAGACAAAAGTTGTAATGGATAGAAGTGGTCCACGTACAACTAGTTCTCAAATTGTGCAGTTATTTTTTTTTCTAGCACCTTCTAAAGAAAGTAACTTTTTTTGTCATTTTAACGCATAGATTGACAAAGTATACATCCATTCAAACATTTGTAAGTCAGAGTAATAATAATAAAAAAAATCAGTCTGCCTTTCCTTGACAAATTTGAACAGCTGTGTGGACTGCAGAGTTCAAGGCGAGCAAAAGTAACAAGTACAGTAGTGGGTAATGTCACTGGCTGGCTGAGGAGATTTCGTTCTCAAGACGGCCACGGTGCCTAAGCCATCATCAGCTCATTCCTTTTATCAGGAACAGTGCAATGCTGGCTCTACATGGTATTCGAATGCTGCCCTCTATTTTCCATGGAGTCTACTACACTCTTCCATTATGCGGACTCCAAGAACCACAACAGAACTTTTTTTTCTTTCAAAATATATTGGGGGAAGGGACGGGGGCAAGTGAGGCAGACTCCAGATATTGTTCTCTTAACTGAAAGGCCAGCCTGCCTGTACAGAAAGCCAGAGCTCAGTTTCCTAAGCAAGATGGGGGAATTCCTATTTGTCTCTATAACAACCTCAAGACGGAGGATTTTTTGTTTGTTTGTTTTTGGTTTGTTTTAATTTCAGATATGCGAAATAAGGACGTAGCACCTAGGGAATAAATATTGTTTTCTTCTTGCTCAAATGATTACTTCAGAAAAGCGCTGCGCGCTTCCACAGCCCCCGAGTCGCTTCAGTTTTCCGCACAGAGAGAACAAATAACCCCGCCCTATTGGCCAGATACCCTCTCAATCTCTTTGCTACCACTCTGAATGGTGCTTTTTAAAAATCCCCCTAGTCCCGCCTCCTTTGCCTAATTGGTTTATTCGAACAGGCCGGCCTACTCGGCCATTCATTGGTGGATATAAAAGACCAGCTACGATTGGATTTTCTAGACAAAGCCAGTGAGAGCGAGTTAGTGATTGGCTTATCTGATTTGGGCGGGCTAGGCGAAGGTTCAAATGATATTAGAGGCGCTATCCTAACCGACGTGTGTGGAGAAGCGTACTGTGTTTGGATTGTCTCGTGGGTCCTACCGCTTTTGTCCCTTTCGGGATTCTCGAGCCCCTTCACGACCGTCACCATGGAGGTGTCACCATTGCAGGTACAGCTCCCGGAAGGGGCCGAGTGGTAGCTCCTCAGCGTGGCCCGGGCATTTCTCCGGCTGTGGTGCGAGTTGAGACTCCCGGGCTGTGTCCCGCCCCTATTCGGTCTGGAGCTCCTTTTCGACCCCTATCTCCTGGGCCCCGGGTAGGGATCGTAAGCAGGGTGAAGCCACTTACGGTGCTAGTAGTGAAGTATCATCGGCTACACTGGTGTCTTGGGTGTTGGGTGGTGTTTTACTGTTTCTGGAATCAGGGTTCAGTTCGTGCTGTAGTCGGTCTGTGTTCTCCTGGCCCCAATGTAACTTTAAGTCGCACCTACTTGACCTCCCCCGCTCTCTCTTCTGGTTGGAAGTGGGGCTGGATGTCGCCCATCTTGAAAGGTGCAATTCATGGCACAGTCCCACTGAGGGGCTGGGCCGCCCGGATAGCTGTAAAACAACGTCCTTCCTGTGTTCCAAACGTTAACGTGGCCAAAGGATGGAGCTAACAGCGCCCCAGACTGCTGCTGCTGAAGTAGTATCGTCTATTATGTGCCCAGGACGTCGTAGGCGCTTGGTACATGTTGATGCAGTAGATGCAAGTGGGGTGTACTTTATCCATAACAAAAAACATTGCTTAAGGTAGAAGTTTTCATGGCATATACACTTGGTTTGATAAGATGTCTATTTAAACAGACACCTGGCTGCGGTGAACTTAAATCGTCACGTTGAAAATTATATAAACGTCACCCAATACCTACTAGCAGATGGCAAATTGTAATAGAATGTGTTGAAGTTTATTATTATAGTATTTTTTTCATCCTTTCTGATAAACTTACGATTATAATTTTTAATGCCTAGCCTATAAACGAAAATATGCAAATGAACAAAAAGAAAAATGAGGATGCTAAGAAAAGACTGTCTGTTGAAAGAATCTATCAAAAGAAAACGCAACTGGAACATATTTTGCTCCGCCCAGACACCTACATTGGCTCTGTGGAATTAGTGACCCAGGTAAAATGAAGCTAGTTAAATTCAATTACTAAGTCGTTGAAATATATACTTTTCCAGGTTAATTTTCTGTACTTCATGTACTGTCACTGACCTAACATTCATACATGCATGTACATATATTACATATATACGTGTAATTAACATTTAATCTAGAAGATTTTACAGTATTGACAAAACAATAAACATAGAATAAAATAGCTTTCTTTTTTTTTTTTTTTTTGCTTTTTAGCAAATGTGGGTTTATGATGAAGACATTGGCATTAACTATAGGGAAGTCACATTTGTTCCTGGTTTGTACAAAATCTTTGATGAGATTCTAGGTGAGTAAATTCTTTCATATAAAAATCTACTAAACTGTGGGCTTGCAGCCATCTGATCCCATCAGATTTCTGAAGCTAAGCAGGGTATGGCCTGGTTAGTACTTGGATGGGAGACTGCCTGGGAACACCAGGTGCTGTAGGCTTGAGAGAAGGACCTGGCAACCCACTCCCAAAACACAATCTGCCATAGTGACAATCTGAGACCGACTCGAAGCACCTAACAAACTGGGTACGGTGGCACATGCATGTGATCCCAATGACTTGGGAAGCAAAGGCAGGGGGATCACAAGTTCCAGGCCAGATGCAGTCTATGAAACTTAGCAAAACCCTGTCTCAAGACAAAATATTGGGGCTGAGGGGTGGGGGCAGCTCAGAGATAGAGAGCTTATGAAGTGTGGGAGGGCCTGGATTCAGCCTCCCAGTACATGGGGGAAAAAATCTACTAAAATCTTTAAGAAATATCATTCATACCAAACCCTCAGTAGCCAGAGCTCTTACCAATCATTTCAAACAATTAGTTGGCAAAAAATAACTGAGGATGTAGCTGAGTGATAGAGGCAAGCACTGCCTAGCATACGCAAGGCCTCGGTTTTAATCCCCAGTACCACAAAAAAAAAAAAAAAAAAAAAAAAAAAGTTGCTATAGCTGGCTCCCATGGTACACACCTATAATCCCAGCAACTGAGGAGTCTGGGGCAGGAGGACTGAAAGTTTAAGGCCAGAGGCAGCCTGCACAACTCAGCAAGACTGTCTCAAAATTTAAAAAAAATAAAATGCCTCGGGGTGCAGCTTAGTGATAGAGCACTTACAGGCACAAAGCCCTGGGTTCAACCCCCACCCCCAAGTACTGCAAAAAAATAAAAATAGAAGGTACTGTAAATTAACACCTTGTTAACTCCTTTGTTATTTGAGGTTTTTTTCTGTATTGTAGAATTAAAGAATACTTTAAAACATTAATTTCTTACAAATCTGTTTTATTTTCTTTCAGTTAATGCTGCGGACAACAAACAAAGGGACCCAAAAATGTCTTGTATTAGAGTCACAATTGACCCGTATGTCACCATATTTTTTTATTTGTTATAGCTCATTGTTATTGATAGTTGCATTTACTTGGATTACTAGGGAAGATGGCTTTTTTAAAAATAAAAGGTGTGCAGAAATACAGAAAGGCATAATGCTAAAATGAGTAGCATACGGGTACCCCCCACCTAGTTCTAACATTTTGTCAACATTTTTCCATATTTGCTTCATTTATTTTTTTTTTTTTTCCTGAATCATTTCAAAATAATTTATATATGTTATGACACCAATTCCTCCGAGCATTCAGGAGCCTGAAGTTTTAACTTTTTCTGCTATTCCAACAATAAACCAGCAGGTGGTAGTAAAGAATAATTTGGTGTAACATTGCTGATCTTAAATTCTTGTGTTCCCTTGGGGGTGTTGTGTTCAGGATATTTGTTTCACCTTTTTATTAGCCTAGTCACTTATGACATAAACTATGATTGAGGTCTTTTTGGGGAGTGTGTTAATGACTAACACACTTGAATACTCCTAAGGGCTTGATATAATCTTTCAAAAAATATTGAACTCATTTTAATTGGTCTTTTTTATATATAATATTAGTCCAATATTATAATTTGGCTCCCATGTTTCTGACAGCTTGTTGTGCTGTAGGAGCTTGCGTGTGGCTGTGATGCTGAAAGCTAGGCCACTGGTATTTCAGACACCAGCAGGGCCACCCATGGTAGACACGTTTCTGCTGAGCTTCCAGATTAAGATATACTAGGGAAAAGGACTCAGCAGTCCACTCCTGAAACAGCCATTGAAAATCCTATGAACAGAAAAAAAAAAAAAAAATCCTATGAACAGCAGAGAAGCACTGTCAAATATAGTGCTAGAAAATGAGCCCCCTAGATTGGAAGGCATTCAAAAGACAACTGGGGAAGAATTGTCTCTTCAAAGTAGAGTCGACCTGAATGATGAGAATGAGTAAAGCCCCTGGGACCGCCATTTGCTGATGTGGCACAATTCAAAATAAGAAGAAACATTGTGTCTGCAACAATGGACTCAAACATTAAAAAGATTGTGTGTATGGCAGTGTTGAGTAGTGTCTCGTTCTGTTGTACAAAGGGTCACTATGAATCCTGACTTGACAACACCTAACTACATTACAATTTGAAATAAGAACCATAGTGTATGTCCCAGTATAATTGTTTTCTGAGAATGAACCTAAAATAACTAAGATAAGTCCAAATAAGTTTTCAACATTTTACTGGTAAGCAGGGCAGCTTATGGTGGATAATATTTTTTTCTTTTTGTCTGTTTGGCAATGTGCTTTGATGGATGGGGAAACTAAGGGGACTGGGGATTTACAGATGATCCTTTTAAAAGTGGTTAAAATAATTTTTCCAAATTTTGTCCTTTTTTTTCCATTGGGCTTTTTTTCCATTTCCCTTTGTTGAGCCTAACATTTTTTGATTTTATATTTTTTCAACATTATCAGTGCCTACACAGGTGTTGGAAATGGTTTCTCTCCCCCCACTCCACTTCCCTGGACCCTATTTTAAGAGTGGTCAGAAACTAAGCGTGGTGGAAAAGTTTGTTTATATTCAGTTTCATAAAGTATATATGAAAAGAATCATAATGAAATTAAGATTTGTGAAGTTAAATATTTTAGATATAATAGTATTTAAATATTTTTAAATGTTAAGCAGTAGTTTAACATTTGTTATACAATAAAACTTTCAATCTTTTCTTAGAGAAAACAACTTAATTAGCATATGGAATAATGGAAAAGGAATTCCTGTTGTTGAACACAAAGTTGAGAAGGTATATGTCCCTGCTCTCATATTTGGACAACTCTTAACTTCTAGTAACTATGACGATGATGAAAAGAAAGTAACAGGTAAAGTATTGAGGAAAAATAAAGAGCATATTTGTTGCTGGAAAAGACATCATTTAAATGACTATCTGTGACATGAGGGTTAGAAATATGGGAATAAATCTCTATAGTTGAATAAAAATAGGGAATAAGCCTCTATAATTGAATCACTTTGCCAATGATTAAGAAATAAAGCTGTTGATGAGATGATAATAATAAAATAGTGTTACATATTTATTTTCCCAGGTGGTCGAAATGGCTATGGAGCCAAACTGTGTAACATATTTAGTACCAAATTTACTGTGGAAACAGCTAGTAGAGAATATAAGAAAATGTTCAAACAGGTAAGTAGATAGATATCTTGTGCTTTGATTATAAGTTGTATAACCATTTATAACGATGTGAATGGTTGGTTTAATTTAGCATCATTTATAAGCTATTAAATCATGGGAAATTTCTCATGACGTAGATTATTTTCTAGAATATTATTTACTTCTAGTTTGTAGAATGACTTGAATTTTTCTCTGTACTTCTGTAGACATGGATGGATAACATGGGGAGAGCTGGTGAAATGGAACTCAAGCCCTTTAATGGAGAAGATTATACATGTATCACCTTCCATCCTGATTTATCTAAGTTTAAAATGCAAAGCCTGGACAAAGATATTGTTGCCCTAATGGTTAGAAGAGCATATGATATTGCTGGATCCACTAAAGATGTCAAAGTGTTTCTTAATGGAAATAAGCTACCTGTGAGTATTTTCCTAAGTATTAAAGATATAAGGGAATTTATGATCATTATCAAATGCAAAGTTGATTTTTACCTTCCATATGTTTCTCTTATCACTTTTCAGATATGTTCCTCAAAAGAGACTGGAACACCACATTCTTAAAATAATCAACTCATTTTAAACTTACTAGGAGGTTTTCTTCCAAAGAAATACTTTTGTGCCTTTCTTTGAAGGACCATCCTCTTAGGTCATCAATGAACATCATTTCATTAGTTTTGAAAAATCCTCATAGTCTATTATTGACTCTACTTCTTGAAAGTTTTTTTTTTAATACCATTACCTTTAATTCCTGTACAGGTTAAAGGATTCCGTAGTTATGTGGATATGTATTTGAAAGATAAGTTAGATGAAACTGGCAATCCGTTGAAAGTAGTACATGAACAAGTAAACCAAAGATGGGAAGTGTGTTTAACAATGAGTGAAAAAGGCTTTCAGCAAATTAGCTTCGTCAATAGCATTGCTACTTCCAAGGTAATTTCATAAGTGTTCTTACTATTTTTAATATGTAAAATGGATGAGGCTACCTTGATTTGAAGAAACTAAATTATATTTTTTAAGTTATTATAATTTTGAGAACAGTGAGTTTTAAAGTTTGGTATTTTTCCTCATTAGGGTGGTAGACATGTTGATTATGTAGCTGATCAGATTGTGAGTAAACTTATTGATGTAGTGAAGAAGAAGAACAAAGGTGGAGTTGCGGTAAAAGCACATCAGGTAGGGTGTTTTTAAAGTTTTCTTTTTATAAAATCAAGAAAGAAGGGAGGCTATAAAGAAAGCAAGAGGACATTTGAGTGACTATATCAATTTTTACTGCAGGTGAAAAATCACATGTGGATTTTTGTGAATGCCTTAATTGAAAACCCAACCTTTGACTCTCAGACAAAAGAAAACATGACTTTACAAGCCAAGAGCTTTGGATCAACATGCCAATTAAGTGAAAAATTCATCAAAGCTGTGAGTGCTTAGAGGGAAATAAAAATGGAAACACCTTTATTTTTCATTTTCCTTCTCAGCTGCACAGTAACAAAGAGTCCTCCCACACTACACTTCTTCCAAGTCTGTTTTTTTTGTTTTGTTTTGTTATTGTTGTGTTGTTGTTTCAAAAGGATCTCACTGTGTATCCCACACTGGCCTCAAACTCATTATGTAGCCCAGGTTGACCTCAAACTTACAACCATCCTGCCTCAGCCTCCTGAGTGCTGAAAGTACAGGGATGCACCACCACAACCGGCCCCAATCTGAAAAGGATGGAAAAAATAGCATTGTACTTCTCAGGCCTTACCAAGGAGTCTTTTACCATCAGCATGTCTGTATTTCCCAAGTACATACAAACTGAAGTAGTTATCTCCATACTCACTGACCCTCATACAAGGAACTCCCACGGTCCAGCAAACAAAACAATTTCCTATCTTAGGTAAAAAGCCTCAACCAAGCACTAGGTTGCCTAAACAAAGGAGGGAGTTTCTTCTTTATCTCCCCTCCTCTAATCTGACTAGTAAGAATCATCTCTTGGATGCCTCAGTAGCCTCCCACCATTATCACTTTTCTGGGTGACTATAATAGGTTCTTTTTTTTTTTTTTTTTTTTTTTTTTTTTTTTTTTTTTTTTTTTTTTTTTTTTTTTTTTTTTTTTTTTTTTTTTTTTTTTTTTTTTTTTTTTTTTTTT
>VMDO01002753.1:0-123193 GCA_007922755.1 Pedetes capensis | reverse complement strand
TGTTTCCGTTTCTGTATAATAGGTTCTTAACCTTCATTTTGTTTCAGTTTTTTTGTTTTTTGGTTGGTTTTTTGGATTGTTTTGCTTGCAGTGCTCTTGAGTGAATTTTTGTGTTAAGGCACTCATTTTTTTTTTCACTATCTTAAAGTCTTTTGATGAGTTCCACTCAGGCAAAGTCCAGTCCATTTCCTCAGGAATGCTTTTACTTTCTACCTGTCTCCTCAGCTAAGTTGGTTCCAAAGTAATATTGAATCCACATTGTTATTATGTAACTAACTTCTTAATCGTAACTCTTATCACATGTGTAATTTCTTATTTTATTTCTGTCTTCCATGTATACCTTAAATTCCATGAGGAAAGGAACCATAACTAATTTGTTTTAACTACTATATATCAGGTCCTGGTACAATATAACTACATAGAGAATATTTGTTCAATGAATGAACCAAAAGGTACCAACTGCCTCACTGTTGATAACCTAACGTGAAAATCCAGAAATTATTGTACCACCCACTATCCAAAAGTTATTGTTCTACCTCTTTTCAATCTCAGATTATTTTCTAATTTCCTAGGAGCTCATTTGTATTCTAAATTTAATAGAACTCTTCTTCCCTAATGTGAATCTTCTTGTTTTTAGGCAATTGGCTGTGGTATTGTAGAAAGCATACTAAACTGGGTGAAGTTTAAGGCTCAAGTTCAGTTAAACAAGAAGTGTTCAGCTGTAAAGCATAACAGAATCAAGGGAATTCCCAAACTTGATGATGCCAATGATGCAGGTATACGTTTAATGTTTTGGAACTTTAAATTTTGTACAAAATTGTTTTAATTATTAACAGCATACGATGGACTTTTTTCCCTTAACATTTAATGTTCAACAGAATAACTTTGCTAAAAGTCAACCGGTTCCCTGTTATTGAACATGTAGGTCATTTCCAATATGGGACCATCATAAATAATATTGATGCTTTTAGAGGGATATAAAATAAAAATGTTTGTACAGTGATCTTTTACCTAACAAATATTTTCAGTATTATATGATCAAATGAATGTTTAGCAGCAATATAAATATTGTGAGAAATTAAGAAACTAAGAAACAGTGTTATTGTTGTTAGGTGCCATTGAGTTGAGTCCAACTCATATCACCCTAACCGGGTTTTCATTGGCTGATTGTTTCAGGATTGCTTTGTGAATGGATTGCCACATCCTTCTCCCATTAAGAAAAAATAGCCCTCTTAATCTGCAGGGGATATATTCTAAGACCCACAATGGATTCCTGAAACCACGGATAGTATCAAACTCTGTTATATTATATTTTTCTTTTACATGCATACCTATGATAAAGGCATCGTAAGAGATCAACAATAGTAACTAATCATAAAACAGAATAATTATAATAATATATCTTATTATATTATTATCTTCTTATATCTTATAGTGTACTCACCCTTAAAGATGTGAGATATTAAAAATGCTTTTATGATAAGTGATGTGAATGATGTGTAGACATTGTGATATAGCATGTCTATTACATAATGATTATTTGAATACAAGCACTGAGACAGTCAATCTAATAACTAAGATAGCTACTAAATGACTAACAGATGGATAGTGTATACAGTGTGGACACACTGAACAAAGTAATGATTCATGTCCCAAGTGGGATTGCATAAGAATTCATCACCACTCAGAACAGTACACAACACAAAATTTGAGAATTGTTTATTTCTAGAATTTTCCATTTAATATTTTTGGACTGTAGTTGATTGAAGGTAAATAAGACTGTGGAAAGTGAAATGATGAATAAGGAAAGACTACTGTATTTTTTGTTTATTATGAGCTTTAACTAAATTATGTGTTTAATTATAGAACCATTTTATTCCTGTCAACCTGTTATGAATTATAAAGCATTTGTATCTAGCATGCTTTAACAGCATGTTTAAGTTAGTATATTTGAAGTTGAGCTAAGTGTGCTAAAATTAATTTGTATATTTTTATTTTAGGGAGCCGAAACTCTGCCGAGTGTACACTTATCCTAACTGAGGGAGACTCAGCCAAAACATTGGCTGTTTCAGGTCTTGGTGTGGTTGGGAGAGACAAATATGGAGTTTTCCCTCTTAGAGGAAAAATACTCAATGTCCGAGAAGCTTCTCATAAACAGGTAGAATATAAAAGTATCTTTAAATCTAAATCTAGGACTGGGGATATAGCTCAATGATACAGTACTTCCCTAGCATTTGTAAGTCCCTAGATTCAATTCCCAGCACTGCAGAAGAAAAAAAAAAGGAATTTAAACCTAGTTTATAAGGCAGGACTCTATGCTTGTATTTCATTATTTCATTTCCTCATTGGATATTTTGACATATATCTTAGGTTGCGGTTATTTTAAGAAATTGTGTGTGCTTGGCATACAGAAAGCGCTGGGTTTAAGCCCCAGCAAGACACACACACACACATACACACACACACGCACGCAGAAATTGGGTATGTTGTAGCATATCTTAGATCTTTCTGACTTACTAAGTTATAGACTAATAATTCAAAATACCGGAGTTCAAAAAAACTCAAACAACATGTACTGTTATAGTTCTTTGTTTTCAAATTTATTAACATAATGTTACTGTTTTTGGGTTGCAGATCATGGAAAATGCCGAAATTAACAATATTATCAAGATTGTGGGTCTTCAGTATAAGAAAAACTATGAAGATGAAGATTCATTGAAGACTCTTCGATATGGGAAGATAATGATTATGACAGATCAGGTCAGACTTATCAAATAGATTGTTAAGCTAAATTAAACCTGTCTTTTTATTGTTGTTTTGGTTTGGTTTGGTTTGGTTTTTTTAGATGGGATTCTGCTGTGTTGCCTAGGCTGTTCTTAAATTTGTGGTCTCAAGCAGTCTTCCTTCCCCCACCTCCACAGTAGCTGGGATTGTAGGCACATGCCACTACACCCAGCTTCTTGTTGTTAGGTGCTATCAAGTCACTTGTTGTTGTATTGCTTTCTTTCCATGAAAAGAAATTATTTAACTAGAAATTTTATTCATTATCTCTAATCAACGTCTAATCACATATGCTTATATAATATGTATATTACATACACAGTTTAAATGATTTTACTTTTGAGCAGACTTTTTCTGTTGTTTTAGTTCCCATAGAAATTTTTTTGAGAAATTACCACTAGGTCCATCATAATTTTTTAGTTTTTAAACAATTCATTTGTGCTTTTCAAATACTTCTAGGACCAGGATGGTTCCCATATCAAAGGCTTGCTGATTAATTTTATCCATCACAACTGGCCCTCTCTTCTGCGACATCGTTTTCTGGAAGAATTTATCACTCCTATTGTAAAGGTATGCTAATTTATAGGATACAAAAATAAATGTTTTAAGGCCCACCTGCCCAATCCTGGATATACATTTAACCCCAGGATTGTGGAGTTGTACGCAGGGGAACCTATAGTGTTCAAAGGCATAATGACATGTTCTTTACCATAGGTGTCTAAGAACAAGCAAGAAGTAGCATTCTACAGCCTTCCTGAATTTGAAGAATGGAAGAGTTCTACTCCAAATCATAAAAAATGGAAAGTCAAATATTACAAAGGTTTGTAACAAAACCCATATAGAAGTTCTCTATTTTGTTATACACCATTATACAAGATCATGTGAGGTAACTTGGTATTTGGGTTTTGTAGGTTTGGGCACCAGCACATCAAAAGAAGCTAAGGAATACTTTGCAGATATGAAAAGACATCGTATCCAATTCAAATATTCAGGGCCTGAAGATGATGCTGCAATTACCCTGGTAAGTTTGAGTTGTACGTTATATATACATTCTAATTGGAGAAATCACTACTTTGGCTAGTCATTTATGATATTTAAGTTTTTATGTAAGAGTTTTATGAAATAGAATGTTTCTAGTAAGCAAGTCCCAGAGAAGGATCCAGATATTTTAAAAAACAGGATTTTTGTTCTTTTTATAGAAGAGATATTTTGGAACATGTTAGTACCAGTGACATCCTTTTCATCTTCTAATCTGTAGGCCTTTAGCAAAAAACAGATAGACGATCGAAAGGAATGGTTAACTAATTTCATGGAGGATAGAAGGCAACGGAAGTTACTCGGCCTTCCTGAGGTAAAAATTTTAAATATACCCACAAAATGTGCTTTTTGATTGACTTTTCAGAATTGATATAGCAAATTCAACTTGCTGAATAGTTATTTCTGTAAAAAATGTAGTACAGTAAGTTAACTCTTGTCATGTACCACATGACAATGTTTCTGTCAATGGTGAACTACATATGCCACAGTGGTCCTATAAAGTAAAATAATGGAACTGAAAATTTCCTCTCAGATAGCCTTAAAGTCATAGGCATTACTAATGTCTGTGGTGATGATGTTATAAACAAACCTACTCCACTACCAGTCCTACAAAAGTATAGCACATGCAATTATGGATAGTATATAGTACATGATGATAATAAATGACCATGTTACTGGTTTATGTATTTGCTCTACTATACTTTTACCATTATTTTAGATTAAAAAAAATAAAAGTAAGGTTTACTATAAAGGCAGGCATGGTGACATACACCAGTAATCCTAGCACTCTGAGTGCAGGAGGATCTCAAGCCCAGTCTGGGCTACACAGCAAGTTCCAGGTCAGCCTGGGCTAAATAAATATCTAAATAAGTTTACTATAATATTTTATACATTATGCCATGTTATGCAAGCAGCATCTTTATACATCTCATTTTTGCCTAGTCTTTTAATAATATCATGGGAGAAGGACGTGGCAATCCACTCCTGAGGCAATCCCAACACAATAAGCCATTGAAAACACTATGAGGGTTGCTATGAGTTGGACACGACTCAGTGGCACTTAACAACAAGTTAATAACATCATTTTCTCTTATGCTGAATATAATCTCATGTTTGTTTAATGTGGCTCTAGAAGCAATAGGCTATAATACATTTTTATAACAATAACTTAGGTGGGTGTGGGTGTGTATGCCATCTAAGTTTGTGTAAATACACTCTACAATATTCACATGACAAAATCACCTAACAATATGTTTCTCAGAACATATCGCCACTATTAAATGATACATGACTTTATAAATAAACTGATTTAGAGTACTACATAAATAAATGTATTGGTCCCCCCAAAATTATAGATAATGCATGTTTTTTATAGTTGTACAGCAATTAAGTTTGCTTTATCTCTAAAACAAAATAATTCTGCTTGATTATGTTTTTGAAAGACTTAAGAATTATCGTAGAAGTGATAGTTCTGAGTGGTTCCTTTGCTTTATTTTTGCGTTAAGTAGTGTTTAAATCAGGGCTTTATTTTAAACCAAATTGTGTAATACTGTCTTTGGTCTCTTAGGATTATTTGTATGGACAGTCTACCACTCATCTGACATATAATGACTTCATAAACAAGGAACTTATCCTGTTTTCAAATTCTGATAATGAGAGATCTATCCCATCTATGGTGGATGGTGAGTTCCAATTTGTTAGTCTATTTTTGTCATAAGATGGAAATCAATGCCCAGAAATAGTAAATTGAAAATGCTAATGATTGCTCTTCTTTCATTTTAAAGGTTTGAAACCAGGTCAGAGAAAGGTTTTATTCACTTGTTTCAAACGGAATGACAAGCGAGAAGTGAAGGTTGCCCAATTAGCTGGGTCAGTGGCAGAAATGTCCTCTTATCATCATGGTGAGGTAAACACACAATCTGTACTGTTTCCAGAAAGCATTACAGCAGAAATAATTACAAAGTCATTTTTCAAACAAGCATAAACTGCTATATCTATAGTAGAAAACAGTTTGGTAAAATCTATCAAGCTATAAAATGTGATTACTCTTTGACCTAAGAGTTCTGTTTCTAAAAATAATATTCCTATAAGGATACTCAAATCTGCAAGGATCTATCAAGATCTATCTAGCATCCAAGATGACTGTTTTTATAAGTTGTGACACATGTATATATAGAATCAGTGACATAACTTAAGTAACACTGAAGAATGTGTATGATCTATTGGCAGATGGAGAAAAAATGAGATAGGAGAATACTTATAGCAAAATGTTTATAAGATTACACCCCAGATTGTTCACTTTCCTTGATCCTGGGAATTTGAAAGGACAACTTTAATTTTTTATATATTTCTGACTTGTTTGCCTTTACACTAAAAGTGTATTCCTTTTTTGTTTTATGATTGAATTGCTTTTTTCCATTCATTACATAAAACACTTGTAAAGAACTAGGTTGCCTGTATGTTTCTAAAAGTTTAAATGTAATGGTTGTTATATTGCTTTGAACCAAAGTACAGCTGCACACAGTGGTATATTCCTGTAATCCCAGTGACTCATAAGGCAGAGGCAGGAGGATCATGAGTTTGAGGCCAGAGGCAGCCTTCATAATTTAGTGAGACCCTGTCTCAAGATACAAAAATTTAAAAAGGGGGCTGAAGGTGCAGCTCAATGGAAGAATGCTTGCAAAGTATGCACAAGGCCCTGGGTTCAGCCCCCTGGTACCACAAAATACATACATACATACATATATACATACATACATACATATTCAGTAAGGACTCCATAAATATTCATTCAACAAACTATTTGTTAAATACCTATCTTGAACCAGGTATATAAAGATAAACAAAATATGTTCCCTACCTTGAAGGTCACAACTTAGTCAAAGGCCCAACACACTGTAAAATAAAGTGATACATGCTAGAATAGAAGTAAGCAAAATGTAGTGACACAAAGGTGGAATTATTTCACTTTGCTGAGTGTAAGGAGAAGGAACTATTCCTCCAAAGTTGAGTAAGACTTAACAGATAGAAATTTTTAGAAGGCAAGAATGCTGAACCTGGAACCAGAAGTCTTGAGTTTAGGTACTACTTTTGCTACCTATTTATCTTGGGAAAATCACTATACACACCTAAACTTCATAAAACTTGAGATTATAAGGTGGCTTAGTCATAATGGATATGTATTATTAAACATTCAGGTCAGATTAATGAATCTTTTTTTCCCTCAGATGTCACTCATGATGACCATTATTAATTTGGCTCAGAATTTTGTGGGTAGCAATAATCTGAACCTCTTGCAGCCCATTGGTCAGTTTGGTACCAGGCTACATGGTGGCAAGGATTCTGCTAGTCCTCGATACATCTTTACAATGCTCAGGTGAGTATGCTTTAGATTTCTAGTGATTTGCTATTTCCAACTTGGAAGCAATATGAGACCAAAATATAAAAATTCAGTTTATTAGGAAACATTGGCATCTAGTGGTCTGAGGCCAGGGATACAGCTTATGAACACCCTACAGCACACAAGTCAGATCCTCACAATAAAGAATTATCCAGCCCAAAATGCCACGTGCCAGTGTTGAAAAACCTTGAAGGTAGAGTTTGGGTCTGAGTAAAGACAACTTTCACTGGGCATAGTGGCCCACACCTATAATCCCAGCTCTCAGGAGGCTGAAGCAGGAGGATCACAAATTTGAAGTCAGCCTGGGCTGCATAGTCTTCAACGTTAGCCTGAGCTACATAGTCTCCCCTGTCTTAAAAAAGAAAAAGAAAGAAACTCTAGTTCCTCCTAATTATCCCATTTTAAATTTTACTTCCTTTACAAGTCTGTAGGAAGTATGTTATAAATGGTCAGTTTTTAGCTCTCATCTTCAACCTTTCAGCAGCATTCAACATAGTTTTATTAATCACTATCCACTTCGAAATTCTTATTTATTTGGCCTCTATGACAGTAGACTAATTATTCTCCTCTTCCTAATTAGCCTTCTTTTGGGGTCCTTCTCTTTTTTCCCACCTCTACATACTGGCCTGCCCATCATATCTCTTTCTACTATCTATGTGCTCAAATGATCTCCCATCCATCCAGTCTCATAGCTTCAGATCTCCAGTCCCGACCCTTCTCCTGAACTGTAAACTTTTATGTCTGACTACCTTGTCCACATCTCTCACTTACATGTCTAAGTATTTCAAACTTAACTCTAAAATCAAATCCTGAGTTTCCTGTGCTTGTAGATGGAATGCCATCCTTCTAATTGCTTAGGCTAAAAGTCTTAGAGTCACCCTTCACTCTTTTTCTTGACACTTCTATCCAATTCATCAGCAAATCCTGTGGGCTCGCTGTTGGAAAAATGCTAAGCCACCCTCGTCTTCTTATATTTTTTCTCATAATAGTCAATTAAGTTTTTAAAAGTAGGTCATTCTGGTTCAGAACTTTCCACCTACTCATTCAGAGTAAATTAAGCTAACTAGATCTTATATGATCTGTGCTGCAGTCCCCTTATCTTTTAATTCCTTCTCATACTGTCTCTGCTTCAGGTGTATTGGCCTGTGCCTATACTCAAACATCTCCCAAACACATTCCCTCTTTGATCTGCCTGCAACACTTTATGCAGATATCCACATGGATTATTCCCTCAGGTTTTTTTCTCTGCTCAAATGTAATCCCGTCATTAAGGGCCTAGTTTTTCCTAGCACCATTTGTTCATTTTTATTTTTATCTTAGTTTTTAGAGACAGGATCTCTCTACTGCCTAGGTTGGCCCCAAACTCCTGGCCTCAAGCAATCCTGTCTCATCCTCCAAAATAGCTGGAACTACAGGCACATACCTCCATGCCCAACTTCTTACCACTGTTTTGTTTTGGTTTGGTTTTGGGTTTGGATTTGGTTTTTTGAAACAGGGTCTCACCATCTACCCTAGGGTGGCCTTAAACTTGCAGTCTTCCTGCCTTTACCTCACCAGGTGCTAGAATTATAGACGTGGCTCTTACTGTTAGTGCCATTGTAGCTAGCTACCCTGTATACAACAGAATGAAACTATCTGACACTGCCATGCATACAGTCTTTTTTATGTTTAAACCCATTGTTGCAGGCACAGGATGGCTCTTAGCATACTTTTAATCACTCCTTCCCACTTTTATTTTTCTTGTTAGCATGCCCTACCACCCTACATAATCTATATTTGTTGTCTATCTCCCTTTCTTAAAATGTGAGCTCCTTGAGGGCTAAGACTATGTCCCCAGTGCACTGGCACATAGAACATGCTTAGTGAATATTTTAATGAGTAGTAGTCAATGAGTCTAGGTAATTTTCATGTATAGGTATGAGGTAACACTTGTTCTTTCCATAAAAGTTAAGTGTCAAAGCCATTTTTGTAAAATGACATTCTTTGTTTTTAGTCCTTTGGCTCGGTTGTTATTTCCACCAAAAGATGATCACACATTAAAGTTCTTATATGATGACAACCAACGTGTTGAGCCTGAATGGTACATTCCTATAATACCCATGGTATTGATAAACGGTGCTGAAGGAATCGGAACTGGGTGGTCCTGCAAAATCCCCAACTTTGATGTTCGTGAAGTTGTAAATAACATCAGGCGTTTGATGGATGGAGAAGAACCTTTGCCAATGGTAACTATTCTGTGTGTGTTAGGAACCTTGTGTTTCCTCAGGTTTCAGTTGAGTAGAATATATGATTAAAGAGAATACAAATATAAAATTTAATTCATACTTTATGATTAGATTTATTGTTGAACACCTTTGTAATTTCTGTCTTTCCAGTATCACATTTAGAAAATATTTTTTTTAATGTCAATTTAGCTTCCAAGTTATAAGAACTTCAAAGGTACTATCGAAGAGCTGGCTTCAAATCAGTATGTGATTAATGGTGAAGTAGCTATTCTTAA
Organism: Pedetes capensis; assembly: GCA_007922755.1. Lineage (NCBI taxonomy): Eukaryota > Metazoa > Chordata > Mammalia > Rodentia > Pedetidae > Pedetes > Pedetes capensis. Next base: position 113,474 of record VMDO01002753.1, on the reverse strand, counting down.
TTCCACAACAATTGAAATCTCTGAGCTTCCTGTCAGAACATGGACACAGGTGAGTAATTGTGGATTTCTGTTTTGGTTTTGTGATCAGGAGAAAGGTTTTTTGTAATATTGCTGTTGACTATTCAGAAAACTCCTTACAAAAGGATTATTGCTTTCTTTAGACATACAAAGAACAGGTTCTAGAACCCATGTTGAATGGCACTGAGAAGACACCTCCTCTCATAACAGACTATAGGGAATACCATACTGATACCACTGTGAAGTTTGTTGTGAAGATGACTGAAGAAAAACTAGCAGAAGCAGAGAGAGTTGGACTACATAAAGTCTTCAAACTCCAAACTAGTCTCACTTGTAACTCTATGGTATGTCTTGTTTTATAAGAGATACATGTTTCAATTTATATTAAAGATTAATATCAATTTTAAGGGGGTATCTTAGGCCACATTTATAAGGTTTACCTAATTTATTGATTCTTGGCTTTAATCTTGTTTTCCTTTTCCAGGTGCTTTTTGACCATGTAGGCTGTTTAAAGAAATATGATACAGTGTTGGATATTCTCAGAGACTTCTTTGAACTCAGGCTTAAATATTATGGATTAAGAAAAGAATGGCTTCTAGGAATGCTTGGTGCAGAATCTGCTAAACTGAACAACCAGGCTCGCTTTATCTTAGAGAAAATAGATGGCAAAATAATCATTGGTATGTAAACATGTGATTGGGTATTTATATTTAAAAGAAATAGCCAGGCATGGTGGTATGCACCTATAGTCCCAGCACTTAGGGGGCTAAAACTGCAAATTTAAGGGGCTAAATAGTGAAATCTAGGCCAGCCTGAGCTACATAGTGAGACCATGTATCAAAAAAAAAGAAGAAAAGAAAAAAGCGAGAGCTTTTCTTAAACTAGATTGAGCTGCTTTTTTTATGTGTTCTGTGGATCAGACCCAGGGCTTTGAACATACTTTCCAAATACTCTACCACTGAGCTGCACCCCCAGGCCCATTTTTCTTTTTTATCTTGAGACAGGTTCTCTCTAAGTTACACAGACTGCCTCAGACCTTGAACTTACCATCCTCCTGCCTCTACCTTCCAAATCTCTGAGATTACAGGCATATGCCACTGCACCCAACCTATGTTGAGCATCTTAAGATAATCAATATTTAGTCATTTAGGCAAGAAGAAAATAGAAAGCCAGAAGACCTTGTGTAAGCTAATTGATCACAAGAAGATACAGTAAGTCTGATAGAAAAGAAAAAGGTAGGAAGAAAGATTATAAATGGCTTACAAGCAAAATATGTGCCCAGAACTGAAAGAGTCAAATCTTAGGGAATTTTTTTTCCCTAGAAATTCCATAAGCAACTAAATCAGGGTTTATGTGAAAAGGAAGAAAAGACTTTCGACTGAAGCTAGGGTATAAGGAAGATTAAAAGCAACAGGTTAGGCAGCCAGGATCATGGTACGTGTCTATAAGCCCAGTGATTTGGGAGGCTGGGGCAGGAGGATCACAAGTTGGAGGCCAGAGGCAGCTTGTGCAACTTAGCAACAACTTGTCTCAAAAGAATAAAATTAGAAAGGACTATGGGTAGAGCTCTGTGGCAGAGCACTTACAAGCAGGCATGGGCCCCTAGGTTTAAACCCCTAGTACTGACAGAAAAAAAAAAGAGAGAGAGAGAGGGAAGGAACGAAGTATGGAAGGGAGAGAGGGAAGGAGAGAAGGAAAGAAGGAAAGAAAGAGTGAGCTCAACTCTGGCCAGGGCTGACTAGAAAAACCAACTAACTTTAATGAGTAATAGTAGCAAGTCCCAAAACATGATAGCACAAGTTACTGGTGCTCACAATCTAGTTTTCTCATGGTACACAAAAATATTTAACTTGATAGTTACCTGTATTTTCATGTATATTTAAAGAACTAGCACTAGCGTATCAATCAACCTCTTTATTTCAAAGATACTGTTTAAGGTAAGGCTAAAATGAGTGATATTGGATATGACTTGCAGGGGAAAAAAAAGCAAAGGTTGGACTCAACTGACTGAAATTATGAAATACTAGGGACTATCCAATCTTGAGGAACAGAGGATCTAAATGTATAATCTATGTCAAGTTAATTTATGAAAGATGGTACTCCAAAATGATACAGCTAATGACTCTTGCTATCCCTCAAAGTGTAATAAATTGACTAGCCCAGACACTGAAAGAGAGGTAATACAGAAAAAGAGAATGAATTCATCATAGAGGACCATGATTAAGAGAAATCAGTCTTTGGATGGGTGTCACTAAAAACCTGTCAAATCAAGTATTGAAATAAAAAATCAGGGATCATAATTAAGGTAGAGGGTTATCAGAAATAAAGGTTTTGGTTCTCGTGTTCTTTTAAGAGTTATGATTAAATCATAAGCACATATATATGGTTTGACTGCTCCCTGGCGATTTACATTTTCAGTAGATTAGCGAGAAGACTTGTCTACATGCCAAGATGCACAAATGTATGCAGGACAGAAACAGTTTAATTTCCAGTTTTAATCTTTGACTTACCATAGTAAAACCTTACCCCTTTCATAAAACCTTCTTTATAACTATTAACTTTGTTTACATTTTTAATAGAAAATAAGCCTAAGAAAGAATTAATTAAAGTTCTGATTCAGAGGGGATATGATTCAGATCCTGTGAAAGCATGGAAAGAAGCTCAGCAAAAGGTAATTTCTTGGTTAGCACTTTTAACACCAGGCTGATTTATGTTTCACGTTTCCTATTAATTCTACATTTTAATTCATACTTTAGGTTCCAGATGAAGAGGAAAATGAAGAGAGTGACAATGAAAAGAGTGACTCTGCAACAGATTCTGGGCCAACCTTCAACTACCTTCTTGATATGCCCCTTTGGTATCTAACCAAGGAAAAGAAAGATGAACTGTGCAAACAAAGGAACGAAAAGGTAAGTTTTTGGTGGAGTGGTACATGTTGCTTAATATTATTCTAATGGTAAAATAAAATTTAATTGTGTGCTACATAAAAATGTTGTTTGTACACATATATTGACAATTTTCTGGTAATCTTATGAAGGAACAAGAACTGGACACATTAAAGAAAAAGAGTGCATCTGATTTGTGGAAAGAAGACCTAGCTGCTTTTATTGAAGAACTAGAGGTATGTAGTTTATAATGCCCATGTTAAAACTTTTATTAATGAAATAATGGAACCTCTTTGTCAAGAAACTTGACAACTGACAACAGAAAAAATACCTGAGGCATAGGATGCTTTCCAAAATAATGTAAAAAGCCAGGATTTGTGACTCATACCTATAATCCCACCACTTGAGACATAGAGGCAGGAGGCTAGATTGTGAGTTCAAGGCCAGCCTGAGCTCCATAGCAAGTCTCTGTCTCAAAGAAATCAAGGGCTTGTTTAGCTCAGTAGCAAAGCGTTTGCCTAGCATGGGCAAAACCCTTGGTTTAGTCCCCAGCACCAATAAATAAATAAAGATTATTAAATACTAGTTAAAGTAGATGATAGCAGGAAACACACTACCCAAACGTTTTTGGAGAAAGAGGAAATGGCAGGAGTTGAGGATTTTTGTTTCGCTTTTTGGGTTTTTTTTAAGTACTAGGGTATTAAACCCAGAGCCTTAAGCATGCTAAGCAAGTTCACTGAGCTGCATCCCCAACCCCTTTTTTATATTTTCCTTTGAGACAGGGTCTTGCTAAGTTATGCAGGCTGCCTCTGACCTCAAACTCACTGTCCTCTTGCCTCAGCTTCCTAAGTCACTGGGATTGCAGGCATATGCCACAACGCCCTGCTAAGAGTTAATTTTTGATAAAATCAAATAGGAAAATCCCATTAGGACAGAGAAAATAGAGCTTAAATGTGAAAGAATATTAGCCCAGTGCCTTATGTCAACCTAAAAAGACAAAGCCAATTTAAGTTCAGGCTAGCCAGATTGTTTCAGAAGATCCTTTGTTACTTAAATATATTGAATAACACTTATTTCTTTAACATTGTTTTAGAATAAGGAAAAAAGTCATCTTATAAATTATAAGGGCTGGGATTTAGCTCAGTTGGTAGAGTGCTGCACTACAGTCTCTGAGGTCCCGAGTTCAATTCCCAGCACTGCAAAAATAGGAGAAGGGCCTGGCAGTCCACTCCCAAGGTAATCCCGAAACAGCCATTGAAAACCCTATGAGGGTCGCTATGGATACCAACTCAAGGGCACCTAACAACATAAATTATAAGTGTAAAATGCAAATTAATATTACACTTCAGTATAAATGTCCAGTTCATTATAATCAGTTGATTAAATAAAGACATTGATATCCTATACTATTTTACGTGAATTTACAAATATATATATATCTATTTTATTCTTAACATAGTTTCTCCTTTTTATCTTTAAAAAGGTTAAATGATAGAATTTCAGCTAAATCTTCAGTCACTATACCTTCAAAGCATTCCTCAATTACCTCTTCACTATCATTGATGGTATAGTTGGTTATGGTTCAGTTTATAACAAATTTATCTCAAGATGTAATACACTGAAGTCAGTTTAACTGTTGTTTTTAGATGTTATAATGTTTGTATTGGCTTATAAACTTGCTATCGTATGTTCTTTTTTGTAGGCTGTTGAGGCCAAGGAGAAGCAAGATGAACAAGTAGGACTCCCTGGGAAAGGGGGGAAAGCAAAGGGAAAAAAAACACAAATGGCTGAAGTTTTGCCTTCTCCACGAGGAAAAAGAGTCATTCCCCAAGTAACCATAGAGATGAAAGCAGAGGCAGAAAAGAAAATTAAAAAGAAAATTAAGGTAACACTCTCAAAAACATAACACATAAAATAAGCAGAATTCTGCTTAAAATTAAACAAATTATATTATTAAATTTCTAACCTCATAGTTTGGAATTTATTCTGAATCTATCTAACTTTCTTTTCTTAAGCACTTGGTTTTTTTAATGCTTAGGCATCTTGGAAAATGTCATATCTAAACTGGGTGTAGTGGCACATGCCTATAATCCCAGCACTTGGGAGACTGAAGCAGGAGGATCAACATAAGTTTGAAGCCAAGTCTGATCAAGATAGCAAATTCCAGGCCAAAAAAAAGAGAAAAAAGGAAAAAGGAAGAAAGAAAGAAGTCATACTAGTGCCTTTATTCAGAGCTCTCAACCAGAACCTGAAGAAAAATACATTTTTTGACCGTGTGTGTATGTGTGTGTGTGAGGTGTGATCAAAAAACATGGTGAATGTTTAAATTAAAAACTTTATTATGAAAGAAGACTTCCAGACCTGCTTCAGAAAGTGGCAAGAATGATGGGATAAGTGTACTTGTAGCCAGGGGGAGTATTTGGACATGGATTAATGGCAATGTGTCTTACTATATAATAAGTTACTTTCTTTTAACATTCACCATATTTTTTGCTCATATTTTGTATTTGTATATTTAACTTTGTACTATTCCAAATAATAAGATAACAGAACTTGAAGTGTTTGTGGTAATTTTTTGTTTGCTTTCGCAGTACTAGGGGGTTGAACTCAGGGCCTTACGCATGCTTTATAAGCATGCTACCTCTGAGCTGCACCCTCATCCCATTTTTTTACTTTCTATTTTGAGATAGGGTATCACTATGTTATGTAGGCTGCTTTTGGCCCCAAAGGTGCGATCCTCCTGCCTCTACCTCCCAAGTCACTGGGATTTATAAGCATGTGCCACAGGTCCTAGAAACTTGAGCATTTTTATCTTGCTGTATTGGGTTGTTTTGTTTTATTTTTTATATTGCTGTCTTTTAGAGTGAGAATACCGAGGGAACACCTAAGGAGGATGGTGTGGAACTAGAAGGCCTAAAACAAAGATTAGAGAAGAAGCAGAAAAGAGAACCAGGTATTACAACATTTTAAGGGAAGTGGTATAAAGTCAAGATTAAATTATTTGTTAGTACATTCATTTGAATGATCAATATGTTTTTGTTGAATTAAGTAATGTAAAGAAGGGCTTTCTGAATTATACTTGAATCTTCCTTCTTTTATCCTTGGCATTTGGTTCATTTTAGAAGAGACCACTTTATAATGTAAATTTTTTTTATTTAATAATTTGAATTCTTTAGTTGGGATCTAGGAAAACATGAATCCATCATTTTATTAGATTTCATTTTCTAGTGAATTATGAGGTTCTAGTATATAAAGCTTCTTTAGAGGAGTACCACATCTTAGTCATCTCTACAGTTCAACATCATTTCTGAGATATAAGTAACACTCAGTAAGTCAAATAGAATCAACAGCTCTATTAACCATTTGATGATGAGTTTACTGAGTATCCACTTTTTAACATTTTTATTGAGATATTCAAATACCAAATTCACCTAGTTTAAGTATCCCATTGAATGGTTGTAAGTAACTATTTAATGGTTTTAGTTTATTGAGAGTTTTATAGAAGAGCTTGTCACCTCAACAAGAAACTACCCATTAACAGTCACTCCCCATTGCCCGCCAACTCTCCTTCTCCTAGACAAACACTGGAAAATCTGTCTCTAGATTTACCTATTCTTGTTGTTGTTGTTGTTAGGTGCGGTCGAGTCGAGTCCGACTCATAGCGACCCTATGTACAGCAGATCGAAACACTTGCCGATTCTGTGCCAGGCAAACAATCTTATTTATGTTTAAGCCCATTGTTGCAGACACTGTGTCAATCCATCTGGTGGAGGGTTTTCCTCTTTTGCGTTGACCTGCCACTCTTCCAAACATGATGTCCTCATTTCATATAAATGGAATCATATGTGTTGTGTCTTGCAGCTGGCTTCTTTCACTTAGCATAATGTTTTCAAGGATCATCTATGTAGTAACATGTACTAGAATTTCCTTATTTTTCATTCCTAAGTAGTATTTCATTGTAGGGATAAACAGGTTGACTATCCATTATCCAAAATGGTTGAGACTAGAAATGGTTCAGATTTTGGAAGGATTTTTTTGGATTTTGGAATATTAATGTAGACTACTGGCTGAGTATCCCTAATCTGACACCCCACCAATTAATTAGACTTTATTTTCTAGAGAATTATATTCCAAGCCAGGCATGGTGCTGCACACCTGTAATCCCAGTGGCCCAGGAGGCGGAGGCAGGAGGATCACAAGTTTGAGACCAGAGGCAGTCTGTGTAACTTAGTGAGACCCTGTCTCAAAAAAAGTAAAGAAATGGGCTGAGGATGCAGCTCAGTTGTCCAGCACTTGCAAAACATGCAAGCACAAGGCCCTGGGTTCAACCCCAAGTACTGCCAAAAAAAAAAAAAAAAAAAAAGAATTATGTTCCAAAATCTGAAACTTTTTGAGCAGAATGGCAATCAAAAGTTTTAGGTTTCCTTACTGATGGGTGTATAGTCACATGCCTGTAATCCCAGCGCTTGGGAGGCTGAGGCAGGATTGTGACTTTGAGGCCTTCCAGGACTACACAGTGAGAACCTGTCTCAAAAAAATTTTTTTTTTCTTTTTTTTTTCAGAATTTCAAGTGTTTCAAATTATTGTACCTCAATCACATTTTCTTTATCTATTTATCAATTGATGCCTATTTGAATTGCTTCCACTTTTTAGTCATTATGAATACTGCTTCTTTGAACATTCATGTATACTTTTTTGAGACAGGCTCCCACTATATTGCCTAAACTGATCTCACACTGTAATCCTCCCTCCTCAGCCTCCTGAATAGCTAGAGTTATAGTCATGCATCACTATGCTCAGTTTCATGTACAGTTTTGTGTAGACTTTAAGTTTTCATTTCTCTGGGGTAGATGCCTATGAGTAGAATTGCTAGATATATGATTATTCTGTTTAAATTTGTGAGGATGTGCTAGAGTATTTTCCAAAGCAACTGTCCCATTTTACATTCTCACCAGCAATATATGAGGGTTTCAGTTTCTCCACATCCTTGCCAATGTTTGCTTATTCTAGATACCAGTCTCTTATCAGATGATCTACAAATATTTATTCCACATTCTATGGGTTATCGTCTCACTGTCATTGTTTTTATTGCATGGTTGGTTTTTTTTTGTTGTGGTGGTGGTGGTGGTAGTTGCAGTGGTTTTGTTTGTCTTGTGAATTTGTGTTTTGGCATTTTTCTTGTTGTTTTATGTTTCAGTACCAGTGATTGAGCTCAGGGCACTGCACATACTAGGCAATTGCTCCAATTCACTGCTAAGCAATTTCACTGCTAAGCTGTACTAAGCTGTATCCCTAGCTACCCTGCCATCATTTTTTTTTTTTTTTGAGTCAGAGTCTGTCTAAGTTGCACAAGCTGCCTCTGCCTCTGACCTCTAACCTTCAATCCTCCTGCCTCAGCCTCCTGAGCAGCTCAGATTACAGGCTGTGCCATAGCACCTGACTTCTTTTTGTTTTCTTGATGGTGTCCTTTGAAGCGCAAGTTTTTAATTTTGATGAAATCCAATTTACCTAAATTTTTTGTTGTTATTTTTGTTGCTCTTGCTTTTGGAGTCATATCTAATCTTTTACTAAGTTCAAAGTCATGAGGATGGACCCCTGTGTTTTCTAAAGGCCTGTGATCAACTTTGAAGTTTTTTTTTTTTTTTTTTTAATGGTATAAAGAAGGAGTCTGCCAGGCGCGGTGGCACACGCCTGTAATCCCAGCAGCTTGGGAGGCAGAGGCAGGAGGATCATAAGTTCAAGACCAGAGGCAGTCTCCGTAATTTAGCAAGACCCTGTCTCAAAAAGTAAAAAAAAAAAAATGGGCCAGGGGCGCAGCTCAGTGGTCCAGCACTTGCAAAAGCATGCAATCTCAAGGCCCTGGGTTCAACCCCCAATACCAAAAAAAAAAAAAAAAAAAACAGGGTCCAAGTTTATTCTTTTGCATTTGAATATACAGTGGTCCCAGTACCATGTGTTGGAAGACTAATTTCCCCATTGTATTATCTTCACTTTTGTCAAAAATCAGTTGACCAGTTCTGTAATCCCAGCCCTCAAGAGTATGACATAGGCGGGTATTGATATCAAGGCCAGCCTGGGCTACATGGTGAGATTGTGTCTCAAAAAATTAATTAAATTAAAAATAAAAATAAATTGACTATAAGTATTCAGATTTATTTATGGACTCTTGATAATGGGTAAGATTTAGATGTCCTAGATTGGGAGGAAAAAAGATAAGCATATAATGTAGGCAGGATAAAGAGAAGGTTCCCTTAACCAGGAGATTATATATTGGGAAATAACAGAAAATCAGGAGTTAAGCAACAGGTTGTTGAGGAAGAGGGATAAGATTAGATTCTGTTAGGAAATATGAAATAAGTGAACTGAAGGAAAACCCCTGGTAAGAATATAAAGAGAGGACTATATCAAACCAGTAAGGAAATTGCCCTTATAATCTTTGTGGGAAAAGATGAGCGACATAAGGAGCAAAAGATAGGTATGATATATTTGGAAAAAGAATTGGCCAAGCACAGTGGCACATGCTGTAATCCATCAACTCAGGAGGCAGAGGCAGGAGGTTCACAAGTTCAAGGCCAGAAATAGCCAGTGTAACTTACTTAGACCTGTCTCAAGATAAAAATTTTAAAAAGGACTGTGGGTGTAGTTCAGGGGTAGAGCACTTGCAAAGTATGCGCAAGGCCCTGGGTTCAGTGCCCCTAATAACACACAAAAAAAAGAATTGACAAGACTTAGTGACTTTCAACTTCCTGTTCAATTTAAACACTTCCAAAAGTTTACTCCTAGCCACATTTCCCTTTTCTTGACTTTAGCAATAACCTCCCCTTGATTTCTATATCTATACCTGCCCTTTTCCAATCTCTACGCACAACCTAAGAAAACTCTTAAAGGCACATATCTGGTCATACTGCTACCCTGTTTAAAACAAAATCCTTAACAAGACTAGTTCCTCTCCTCCTGACTAAGGTTTCCTAGTGTTAATGGACTTTTTAGTTTTCTAAAGTGCACTGTTTATTCCCAGGACCTTTGCTCATGTTGTCTCCTGAAATGGAATGTTTTATTACCTACCTCCCTTCAAACTAGTTAGCTCCTATAGAACCTTCAGATCTCAGCTCAAGTATTTATTTCTTAGATAATCCTGGTATTTATACATATATACCACATGCCTTATATAAACACATTGTGTTTATTTATGGGATTAAATGACCCATCTGTACCTTCCACGAAAACAGGAACTGTGTCTGTTTCCACTCACCAGTATATTCCCAGCACCATCACAGTGCTCAGTAAATATTTAAAAGATGAGTGAGTGATAGATGAAGAAAGCTAATTCTAAGAATGATTTCTGTCTCTCCTCTAGGTACCAAGGCAAAGAAGCAGACTACATTGCCATTTAAACCTATCAAAAAAGGAAAGAAGAGAAATCCCTGGTCTGATTCTGAATCAGATCTGAGCAGTACTGAAAGTAATTTTGATGTCCCCCCACGAGAAGTAGAGCCACGGAGGGCTGCAGGTAAAAAAACCCTGAAGAATATAGTACAAATGCTGTCAGATTTAAATGATAATAATTTCAGGGTTCTTTATTCCAGAAATTACTATGTCTTAGAGCAACAAGTTATTTTAAATCTGAAAGATCTTCTAGGAGATTAAACTAAAAGCTTATGTTTTTATGAAATGTTATATCAGTTTGTGAATTAAATGTTTCTGTTGCTCTCTTCAATTCTTTGTATATGTATGTTTTAAACAGCAAAAACCAAATTCACAATGGATTTAGATTCAGATGAAGATTTCTCAGATTTTGAAGACAAAATTGAAGATGAAGATTTTGTCCCACCAGATGGTAGTCCGCCTAAGACCAAAATTTCCCCAAAGTAAGTATCTTATCTAAGATGGATTTTATCATGATTGTTTTTATATTCTTTGTTGATAGATCTTTATTGTTTGATGCACCTAGAATTAGTTGTCACCTAGTTGTCAGGATGTTAACTTGTATTTGTTTTCTTTTTATTCTAGACGTACTGAAAAAGACCTGAAGCCACAGAAAAGTGCTATTTCAGGTATGTATTTGGACATCTGCTTTTTTGCGATACTCAGGTCCAGTTAGGTTCTAATCCTGGCTGTATTATCTAAACACTTCATTTGAAGATAAACTTAAGCTCCAGTTAGCATTCTATTGCTGTTGTTCATTAGGTTTAGTTTTGCACATAAAATAGGTTGCACATTTAATATTTTAAAAGTAATCATAGATGCTAGAGGTACAAAAAGTAAACACTGTTCTTGCTGTTGAATAATTCAGAAATTGTGCACACCTATAATCCCAACCCTCAGGAGTTAGAGACAGGAGGATTGCAAGTTTGAGGCTACTATAGCAAAACCCATCATCCCAAAAAAACTGAAAAAAAGGGGCAGGGATATAGATCAGTGGTAGAGTGCTTGCTTCACATTTATGAGACCCTGGGTTTGAGTCCCAGCACCACAAAAAATAAAGTAATTTCTTTTCATAAATTAAAACAAAATTGTGTTTAAAATATTCTACACAAAAAAATATTTAACTAGAAACTCATAGCAGGGACAAAGCAGTAAAGGTATTTTCCTGTGTTGCCATTTTCCTTTCCATTTGAAGTAACTGACCTTAAGAGTGATGATGCGAAGGACAGTATCCCACCTTCTCCAGCCCCTCTTGCTACTGATTTCCCAACTGAAACTGAAGTTATAAACCAACCTTCTGAAAAGAAAGTGACAGCAAGGAAGACAGCAATAAAAAGTAAGCCTAAATCTTTGAGATGATTTAATATTAGAATTAACAGAGTGACTTTCCCAAGTCAATTATAATTTTTTATTCTGAGTACTTACTATTGATAATTACACCTTTCCTAAATTAAACCTTTTCTACATAGGACCATTTTCCTTTAGATCTTTATAATCAGAAATGATAGTTACAAGATTTAGAATCTGTGTGTTTCGTAGAATTCCATGTGTCTGGTTTGTTTCTATGACAGAGATAGGAATTATAAGCAGTTGTAAATGTCCAAAGTAAGAATTTAAAAATTGAATGGATGAGAATACTTTGATTCTCTAAGGTATTTTCAGCCCCATTAGATTGTCTTTTCTTGTGTCAAGTATACACAGTCCTCAAATTGCTAAAGAAAGTTCACAATGAGAAAAATTCACCTGAGTGACATGACAAATGCCTATGTTGACCTGCAGGTCAGTCTTCCACCTCCACTGCTGGGACCAAAAAAAGGGCTGCACCAAGAGGAACCAAAACAGATTCAGCCTTAAATTCTGATGTCTCTCAAAAGCCTGATCCTGCCAAAGCCAAGAATCGACGCAAAAGGAAGCCATCCACTTCTGATGATTCTGACTCTAATTTTGAGAAGGTCGTTTCTAGAGCAGCCACAAACAAGGTGTTTATCCCTTATGAGTCCTTTCCCTATTGTTGTTAGGGGCTGGCAAGTCAGTGTCTGACTCATAGCAACCCTACACACAGCAGACAAAACACTATTGTCAGTGCTTCTCTGCTATTCATGGGGTTTTCAGTGGCAGTTTTGGAAGTGGGTTGCCGAGTCCTTTTCCCCCTTTCCCTGTAGATGTTTTGAAACACCTAAGCTTTTGCTCCTAATTTGACATACTTAAAAAAAAAAAAAAAAAAAAACTTAAATCCCATAATTCATTACTTTTTACTATATGTAGTTTAGTTGTAACTAAGTTAAATATGCCACTTATTTAGTCAGTGAGGCAGTTGCTTTGGACCTATTTCTTACTACTTAGTAGAAAATGGAAAACTCATTGTAGTATGGAAATTGTGCTGTTAGATTTACACCATGCCAATTGAATTTTCTCTTTAGAAACCCAAGGGAGAGAGTGATGACTTCCATATGGACTTAGACTCAGCTGTGGCTCCTCGGGCAAAATCCGTACGAGCAAAGAAACCTATAAAATACCTTGAAGAGTCGGATGAAGAGGATCTGTTTTAAAATGTGAGGTGGTTATTTAAAGGAATGGTCTTACTGAGCCTAAGACTGGCTTTAAAGTTCCTCAAAGTCCTTAATTTCCTCCCCTCTGAATTCAGTTTTGGGAAGACAATTTTAATACAAACTATCAAAGTGAAGTGAATAGAGCCCAAGTGAAATTTGCTGATTAGTACAGTGCTTGTTATACAGTACACTGTCTAAATAGCCACCATCTCATGGCCATTGTTTCCTTCTCTGTTCTGTCTATGTTCTATGTCAGTTTTATGTGCTTTTTAAAATCTGATTTTAAATTCTTCTGAACTCTAAAAATAGTTATATGGTTACCTCTGCATAAAATAACATATTTATTGACCATCCATTAAACTAAAACTGGAGCAGTTTGATTTAAAGGTGTCATCCTGCCCCCTTTTCCTGTTTTCACTAAATATAAGATAGCTTGATTCATTCTGTTTTATCTTAGTTTTATAGGTAGTATGCCACCTGAATTTATAGTTATAGTACAAATACTGTGGTCAGCCTTTTTTTTTTTTTTTCCCCTGTACTTACGGGTTAATCCCAGGGCTTCACGCTACCCTGGGACTCAGCCATCCTCCTGGCTCTGCCTCCCAAATCACTGGGATTCCAAGTATGTGCCACTGCACCCTGCTCTACTCAGCCTTTTACTTGATGTCTTTTTGTTCAAGCAATGAGAAATTGCTCATACTTTTTTGGCTACATTCAGAAGCTGGAGAAAACTGCCTTGGCTTGTCTGGATGCCCTCATCACAGTCAGCAGGATGAAGGAAATTAGGCCAGTTATGTGACTATCTCAACACTTGACTTGTCCCCTCTACTGCCACATTCAGAATCTCCCAAAGAACAAATTTCTAAGGAGCACTGGGTTGCAGGGAAGGGGGCCCACATTTGCTCAGAGATCTTACATGTTATGTTAATGCCATGCTCAGCAGTGATCTATTAGATCCATTTGGGTAAGTCTCCATAATTTCAACTTGCAAACCTTTTAAGACTTTTCTACATTGCTATGTGTATTGGATGGTGTTATCAGTGTTTTTGTAAATATTTACTATGTTTGTCTGTTTACCTTAATTACAATTTTGTACTTTAATAAAATGTTCTAACCATTGCAGCTAATTGATTGCCCCTTTTTTTAACTCACACTACACACTTTTCCTTACTCCAACATAAAACCCTCTTCCCTTCTTTTCAGAATTGTTCCAGTCTGAAATCCATATTCTGAGACTGACAGTCTCTGGCCAAGGTGACAGGTCTAAGAAACAGACACAGTGGCCTGATTAAGGCCTGCAAGGTGTTTTTCTGAGATTTTATACATGGATGCTAAGTTCTTCATCTCTTCCTCAATCAGTTAGTTTTAAAAATGCATGTATCTTTTTAAAAATGATTCCCTACTTAAACAACTATTTTGGTAGCCTAGTCAACTACATGATGGTATTAGTAAGCTATATTGAGGCAACTGGCTAAATCCATTTAGGAAAAAAGGGTAAATCAATCTAATTCCTTTCTCATACTTTACACCAAAAGTAAGTTCAAGTAAACTAAAATCTGTGCTCTTGAAGGCGAACATATAAATATAGAAATGATAAAGTAATCACACCATTGTTGTTGTTAGGTACCAACAAGTTGGATCCAACTTATAGCAATCGTATGTACAACAGATGAAACACACCCAACACTGGGCCATGCCTGGCACTGTTGTCAAAACTGCTATTCATAGGGTTTTCAATGGCTAGTTGTTTTGGGAATGGGCTATAAGGTCCTTTTCCCTAACCTACAGCACCAGGTATTCCCAGCCAGTCTCCCATCCAAATACTAACCAGACCTGACTCTGCCTAGCTTCCAAGATCTGATGAGATTGGACACCAGGGTGGTATGGCTGTAAGTAAAAACCATAGTAATTATTACTTCATGCTAAATTCAGGAATAAACTCCATAGTTATCAGGATTATGCATTTGCTTTACATTTATTTTAAATGCCCCTGATATTTAAAAAAAAAATGTAACATTAGTGAACAGACTAGCCTTATCCTTAAAATTTGAACTTAAATGTGTAATTTTTTAGGTATGGTCTTAATTTTAAAGGCTTGAGAAATTTGATTAAATTTGCAAGCATATTTGTAATATTTAAAAGAACATGAAATACTACATCTTTTAAATTGGCTTGTTAAATTTGCACAAGTAGTTTTAATGTGTTTTTATTAGGTACTGTTGAGTTAGTGTCCGTCTCATAGTGACCCTATGTACAAAAGACAAAACATTATTTTCAGTGCTTCTCTGCTTATTCATAGGGTTTTCAATGGTTAATTGTTTCTTGGTAGTGGGTTACCAGGTCCTTCTCCCAAGCCTACAGCACCTGGTGTTCACAGGTAGTCTCCCATCCAAGGACTAACCAGGCCTGACCCTGCTTAGCTTCCAAGATATGATGAGATCGGACCCCACAGTGGTACAGCTGCAGGCAAATTTTACTTGCATGATATATTAATGATATCATTCACTAATTTCCACATTTGGTTGGATTCTCTTTCTTGGAAATAGGCACAGATGTTGTTGTTCGGTGTGGGCATGTCAGCATCCGACTCATGGCGACCCTATGTACAATAGACAAAACACTATTGTCACACTTCTCTGCTATTTGTAGTTTTCAATGGCTGATTGTTTTTTGAGAGTGGGTTGCAGGGTTCTTCTCTCAAGGTATAAATATGTTGTTAGGTACCGTCAAGACAGTATTTGACTCATAACCACCCTACATACAACAGTGGAAACACTATTGTCAGTGCCTCTCTGCTATTCATAGGGTTTTCGTTGGCTGATTGTTTCTTGGGAGTGGGTGGCCAGGTCCTTCTCCCAAGCCTACAGCACCTGGTATTCCCAGGCAGTCTCCCATCCAAGTACGACCCAGGCCCGACCTTGCTTAGCTTCTGAGAGCTGGACACCACAGTGGTACAGCTGCAGTATAAACTCTAACAGACTTTTATTGCAGAGAAGCTGCAAGAATTGTCTCTAATGAAGGAGAGAGTAGCAGCGGGAGAGGAAGAGGCAAGGCTTTTATGGGTTCTAGGTGGGAGAGGGAAGGGGTGATTGACATGTCACATTGAGATAGGTTGAAAGAATGTGCATGGGGGGTTCTGATAGGCTGGAAAAGGGAAAAGGAAGTAGTCATCAGTTGCTGAGCCCCAGAGCAAAGTTTGAGTTAGGTTTTTGTGGGCTTTTTTGTGGGTTTTTTGAAGACTGGGGCATAATGGGTAGAAGAAGGCACCACCTTATAGGAAGGTGCTATTTTGTAACAGGTCCTACCTAACACAAACCATGACAAAGTCTTAAAAGGAAAAATATATATTTTTTTAATTTAAGGTTTTAATAAACTTAAATTCAAACTCAAGAATATTGATTTTGTACACAAAAGTCCCTTTCCGACACCACAAATTCAAACTGCTAGGAACAAGCCAAATTATCCTATTTCATAAGGAATGAGAGAAGAGCAGGTGATGGAAGGGGATAGGATGAATAATGGGGGGGGGACTTGTGGTGCAGGGAGAGGAAAAAAACTTTCCAGAGAAGGGGAGAGCGATGTGCAATGATGACTTAGAGGAAGTCTAACTCTCTGCATCATCTCGTCAAGGACTTTCAGAACAGACCAATATTGCTTTTTTCTGCTGGGCGCAGTGGCGCACGCCTGTTATCCCAGCGGCTTGGGAGGCGGAGGCAGGAGGATCACAAGTTCAAGACCAGAGGCAGTCCGTATAACTTAGTGAGACCCTGTCTCAAAAACTGAAAAAACGTGCTGGGGGTGCTGCTCAGTGGTCCAGCACTTGCAAAGCATGCAAGCACAAAGCCCTGGGTTCAACCTCCAGTACCACAAAAAAAAAGAAAAAAAATAATAAATATATATATATTGTTGTTGTTGTTAGGTGCCGTCGAGTCGGTATCCGACTCATAGCGCGACCCTCATAGGGTTTTCAATGGCTGAGTGCTTCGGGATTGCCTTGGGAGTGGATTGCCAGGTCCTTCTCCCATTTTTGTGGTGCTGGGAATTGAACTCGGGGCCTCAGAGACTGCAGCACAGCGCTCTACCCACTGAGCTAAATCCCAGCCCATATATATGTATATATATATATATATATATATATATATATATATATATATATATATATATATATATATATATATATATATATATATATATATATATATATATATATTCTTTTTTCTCTTTAAATCAACTTTATTGTTGTTGTTAGGTGCTATTGAGTCAGGTCCAACTCATAGCAATCCTATGTACAACAAAATGAAACACTCCCAAATTCTGTGCCAGGCACATAATCTTTTCTATGGTTAAACCCACTGTTGCAGACACTGTGTTAATCCATCCAGTTGAGGGACTTCCTTTTTTTTCCTTGACCTGCCACTCTCCCAAACATGATGTCCTCTTCCAGGATTGGTCCCTCCTGATAACAGGTCCAAAATATGTCAGATGCACCCTGGCCAGACTTGCTTCCAAAGAGCACTCTGGTTGTACTTCTATGATGATCTGTTGGTTCGTTTGCCAGTCCATGGTATATTCAATATTCATCTCCAGCACCATAATTCAAAAGCATCAATTCTTTTCCTGCCCCCCCTTAGTGAATGTCCAGCTTTCACAACCATATGATATAACTGAAAATACTATGGCATGAGTCAGGCACACTTCCATCTTCAATGTGACATCTTTACTTTTCAACACTTTAAAGAGGTCTTTTGCAACAGCTTTTCCCAATGCAATGTGTCTTTTGATTTCTTGACTGCTGCTTCCGTGGATGCTGATTGCAGAACCAAGTAAACCAAAATCTTGGATAATCCCAATCTTTTCTCCATTTATCATGAGGTTGCTTACTGACCTAGGTATAAGAATTTTTGTTTCTCGTTGATGTTGAGGCTGAAGGCTATGTTCTTTCATCTTCATCCACTTCACTTTCAGCAAACAGAGTTGTGTCATCTTCATAACACAAGTTATTGAGTCTTCCTCCAATCCTGATGCCACATTCTTCTTCATAAAGTCCAGCTTCTTGGATTATTTGCTCAGCATAGAGATTGAAGAGGTACAGTGAGAGGACACAGCCCTGCTGCACACCATTGTTGACTCTAAACCAAGCAGTGTTTCCCAGGAGTGCCTCCTGGTTCATGTACAGATTCCTCACGAGTACAGTTAATTATTCCCATTCTTCACAATGTTATCCATAATTTGTTATGATCTACACAGTCAAAGGTATAATTTACATACATAAAATTTGTGTTCATTTTAAGAGTACACATTAATGGCTTTGATGAATATACACTCTTCTATAACCACCATCACAAGATAGCCTTTCCATCACCCCCAAACTTCTTACATGTTTCTCCAACCCCTGTGCCTAAACACTTTTTCAGTTGATTGAGTTTCCACCACCACAGACTAACAGACTATTTTTACCCATTCTGGAACTCCAAATGAATAGAATAACAATATGAATGCATTTGTGCCTGGCTTCCTTTTCTTTTTTTTTTTTTCTTTTTTTTTTTTTTTTTTTTTTTTTCTTTCTCAATACAAAGAAGTTGAACCCAGGGGCTTGTGCATGCTAGGTAAGTGCTCTACCACAGAGCTGCACCTTCAGCCACCCCCACAATTTTTTGTTATTTTTTTATTTTGAGACAGGGTCTTGCTAAATTGCACAAGCTGCCTCTGGCTTTGAATTCATGATCCTCCTGCCTCAGCCTCCCGAGGTTTTGGGATTACAGGTGTGTCCCACCATGCCCAGCTTTGTCTGGCTTCCTTCACTTAGCATTATGTTTTTGAAATTCATCTTTGTTGCATTTCAACAATTCCTTCTTTTTTATTGTTGCTGAGTATTATTCCACTGTATGGATTTGTTTATCCATCCACCTATTGACAGACATCAGCGTTGTTTCCAGTTTGGGCCTATTATGAATAAAACTTTTATGAATATTGGAGTACATACCTTTTTTTTTCATTTTATTTTTTTCTCTTTATTGGTAAATGTTGGTAGGGCACAGTAACACAGCATTGGCTTTTCCCCTTATGCAACTATTATGTCACTTTTGGTTACACCTTTATCAACTTACGAGGTTTATGGAAACTTTTGACTAACATGTAGTAAAACTCATGCATATTTGGGTTATGTTCCCCTATTTTCCCCATGTACTCATGAAGAATATATATCCTTTTGAGACATATTTTCCATTTTTGGGGTAAATACCTAGAAGTGAAATTATTGAGTCATATGTCAAGTATTTGTTTACCTTTCTAAGAAGCTGGGGAACTGTTTTCAAAGCAGAGATATCATTTTATATTACCCTTACATTTATTCCTCACTACTTTCAGAAATCAGACTTATGTTTCTTTGAGGCAGGATGGTGTATTCAGGCAGCCCCAATACATCCTGATAATTGTCAAAAGATATGCCAATAAATGTTATTTTAGCTGGAGGCAAGGAGACTCAATCCATAGGTGACCTTGTCTTCTTCCCCCGGTGACTTTCAGTAACTTTCCAGGGCCTTTGGCAAGTGCAGACCTTTGACACAGGAGAATTGCTTTCAGGGAGGGCATTGCTATGATCTACCCAGATTCTTCCCTATGATCTACACAGTTCTTCCCTGCATGGTTCTCCTTAGGAGATGCTAGAAAGGACCTTAGAGCATTCTCTCAATACCACTCCAAGTAGAGGATCATAAGGATGGGATGAGGGCAGTGATAGTGATGGCTTATACTTTTTTTTTTTCTTTAAAGACTAGGTTTCACTATGTAGCCCACACTGGCTTCAAACTTGTGATTCTTCTGCTCTGACTCCAGAGTACTGGGATTCCAGGCCAGGGCTTCCATCCCTCACTGCTTATACATCTTGATCTTAACAAACACCAACCATTTAGAGTTGGAAGAAGGAAAGAAACTTTGAAAGATGTTTCTTGAAGGTTGGAGCTCTTTCCCACCCCAGTCTCAGACCAGTTTCTCCCACCTGTCAGTTCACTCCAGACTTTCAAGAAAAGGAACAGAAGGAATCTCAAACCCCTTGGTCACTCAAATGAGGCTCCTGCAGAGCCCAGCCACCTTTAGGCACAGCCATTGTCCTTGGAGTAAGGTTGATAAATGTGCAACCTAAAAATGGGTGAAATGGAGAGACAGGTGGAGCCCCCTAGTTGATGGGGACAGGAAAGAAGGGATGGGTTTGGCAGAAGCATGTGAAGAAAGGCCCAGAAGTAGGTGTAGTGGTTTTGAAGGGCCTGGAGCAAAGGTGACAAGCTAGGAAGTAGTCATCAGTTGCAGCTGGATTTGGGAGGCTTCAGTCTTCCTCACACAGAAGCATCACAGGAGCAGCTCGTGGGGGAAGAGAGTTGAGGGAAACAGGAGGTCTGATGTGTCCCATCTCAGCATGGAGGAGCAATACCAGAAGTGGATCTATGATCGTGAGGATATAGTCTCCCCTCATGAGTGCAAGGCCCTGGGAGAATAAAGACCACATTTCCCAGCCTTCTTTGTGGGGGCAGGTTAGGTGGGAGTGCGTTCTGGCCAATGATGTTCGAGAAGACCTTTCACGTGGCAGCACCGGACTTTCCAAAGAGACAGCACGCTGACCCGGAAGGGCTTGGCCAAGGACAGCCAGCACCTCCTATCCACAGCTTATGGTGGTCTTGTGCCCTTCTGTTTTGGGAATGCTTGAGCTTCTTTCTTTGTTAAACTACTGTCTGGTATTCTTGTTGCTACAGCTGAACCTAATCATAAATAAACCTAGAACCAAAGGATGAGCCAAGGGGGGAAAGTGAAATGAGTCCTATTGTCAGGTGCCCTCTAGTGGGGTCCAACTCATGGTAACCCTATACACAACAGGGCAAAACACTATCAAACACTGTGACATGCACACAATCTTTTTATGTTTGAGCCCTTGTTGCAATCACTGTTTCTTCTCATTTTGAGTCGTGCCACATCAGCAACTGGAGGTTCCAAGGGCTTAACTCCATTCCCATCATTAAGGTTGACTCTACTTTGAGTGGGGCGGGGGCTCAGTTGGTAGAGTGCTGCTCCATGGTCTTTGGTCTTTGAGGCCCTGGCTTCAATCACCAGCACTGCAAAAACAGAAGGAATTAACAGTCCCCTCCTGAAGCAATCCCAAAGCAATCAGCCATTGAAAACCCTATCTGATTCGCCATGAATCAGACACAACTTGATGACACCTAACAACAACAAGAACATCTACTAATTTTTTTTTTTTTTTTTTTGTGGTACTGGGGGTTGATCCCAGGGCCTCACGCCTGCATGCTTTGCAAGTGCTGGACCACTGAGCTGCACCCCTAGTCCTTTTATTTTTTTTCCTTACTTCCTGAGACAGGGTCTCGCTAAGTTACATAGACTTCCTCTAGTCTCGAACTTGCAATCCTCCTGGCTCTGCCTCCCAAGCCGCTGGGATTACAGACATGTGCCACCACGCCCAGCTAACATCTACTACTTTGAGGAGGCAACTCTTCCCCAGGCATCTCTTGAATCCCTTCCAGCCTGGAGGAAGAGGGGCTCATTTTCTGGCACTATATTTGACAGTGCTTCTCTACTATTCATAGAGTTTTCAATGGTCAGTAGTTTCAGGAGTGGGCTGCCAAATCCTTCTCACTGGTCTGTCTTACTCTGGAAGCTCAGCTGAAACTTGTCCTCCATGGGTGGCCCTGCTGGTATCTGAAATACGGGTGGCATAGCTTTCAGCATCACAGCAAACACACAAGCCCTCACAGAATGACAAGCTGACAGACACATGGGGGAGAGGGGTGTATTAGACAGAAAATGCAGTCATGTCTCATTTATGGCACTGGGTATAAATGTGTATGTGCCTGCTTCTGTGTATCCGTGTGTGACTGACTCAGGACATGGCTCCATAGCGCTGCAGGCCAGGCTGAGGTGTCTGGAATAAAGCCCGGAACAAAGGTCTCTCAGCCCAGCCCGTCTTCAAGCAGGGCCATGAAGGACCAGTGCTGCTGTTTCTGGGCAGTGTCAGTGACACCTTCTCACTATCTGGGAAGGAGAGTGGGCCCAGGATATTGTAGTCTCTTGAGTCTGGCCTGTGGCATCAGGGGCTGGGGGACAGTGCAGGGTGACCATGGGCTCTCTACCTCCCACCCCAGCCACCACCTCGGCCCCATTCCACTCTCTGTAGGCAGACAGGGTCTGGTGGGGGTTTTCCAGGTTGGACCAGTGGCCTGACCCAGGAGGGGCCGTGGAGATGGGGCAGGGACCATTCCTGGATGGTCAGGAGTGATGAGTGACCTTGAACCCTCGTGGTGGAGGGCAGGGGACAGGCAGCAGCTTCACCAGGAGCAGGTAGAGGACAGGGAGGTGGAGGTCAGCAGTGCCGCAACCCACATCCTGTTTACAGCATGTGGGGTCCCAGCACGTGCTATTCCATGCTATTCCGTTTGGACTTTATCCAAGGCAGTGCTCCCTGCCCCCACCCAGACCCACTCCCAAGGGACCCTGCAGGAACGTGGGAAGGTTCTGGGTCACCCAAGCAGGGATTGACCTGCAGGAGGTTTTCCAGGCTGGGCTGGCCCCCGGGGCCAGTGGGGGTAAAAGGCACATATCCCACCCCTTCCTGGAAGCTGGCCGGGTGTGGGGCTATCAGCAATGGAAAACCATGCAGGCCCCCGTGGTTAACTGGGAGAGAAATGTCAACAAGGAGCTGAGGCCTGGTCCCTTCCCTCACAGGGACAGCCAGGGCCACCTCCAGTACTGCATCCTCCGGCCCCCACTAGGCCCTGGAGAACGCAGAGCCTGTGACATCACCTGGGAAGTTTAGCCAGGCCAGAGGCAAGACAGTCCCCTGAGAGACTGAAGAACATGGGCTCCAGAATCTGCCAGGCCAGCGGGAGGCCAAGACCTGCTATTTACTTGCCGCAGGACTAGGGGCAAGTAGTTTAAGCCCTCTAGGTCTCAGTTTCCCCAGGTGTAAATAGCACCCTCCAGCCAGGGTGGTCAAGGAAGGATTAAATGGGCCTGGCACAGCAGGTGCACAGGTGGGCAGATGATGGTATGTGGGCTGGCCAGACTACTAGAAGGCAGGGGAGACAAAGAAAACATCTCACCCTGGGCCTAGCCCCTCCCTGGCCCTCAGTCATCCTACCTCCCCTCCCCCATGGGGCTTCCTCTCCTGACCCTAGAGCAATTGGAGACCCTCAATTCAGAGTCTTCCGCAGGGAGAGAAGCTGTTCCATCTACTTGTTGTTTACCTTATAAAATACTATGTCCATCATAATAACATAATAAACTGGAACTTACAGAAACGAGGGAAGGAAGCCAAAACTTTGTTTAATTACTGAAGTCAGCTGCTTCTGACACCACATTTTTCCATATGGGGTTTCCCCAGCATTGGAGTTTTTGAGTCTCTCTAGCATGGTTGTCAGGGAGAAGGATGTGGCAATCCACTCCCAAGGCAATCTCAAAATAATCAGCCATTGAAAACCCTGTGAGGGTCACTGAGTCAGACATGCCGACACCTAACAACAACAACAACATGGTTATGGGAAAAGGACCTGGCAGCCCACTCCTGAAACAGCCAGCCATTGAGAACCCTACGAATAACAAAGAAGTACTGACATAGTGCCATGCAGGGCACAGTGTGTGTGTTTTTTTGTTGTTGTTGTTATACATAGGGTCACTAGAGTCGCATCTGACTCGATGGCACCTAACAACAACTAACATGGCTGAGACCTGAGCCCTAGGGAGAAGTTAAGCCAGGCATGGTGGTGCACTCCTGTAATCCCAGCACCTGGGAGGCAAAGCAGGAGGATCACCAGTTCCAGGCCAGCCTGGGCTACATTGTGAGACACTCTCTCCAAAAGAAACAAAAAAAGATGGAGTTAGATCAGACTTGAAGGTCAGCTCACCCAAGCCTCTTGGGTGACAGGCCAGAAGTTCCTAACCCAAAAGACCCAAATGATTTGTCCCAGGTCAAGCAGTGGCAGAACGAGTCAAGCCACTAGATGTCTGCTGCCTCCTAAATGCTAGCACAAATTTCACCCTCCAGTGCTGAAGACCACCTTCAAAGAGGTCAGTCAGTGACAGCAGATCTAGGCCTCCTAGGTTGAGTCTGTCAGGGAAGGGCTTCCAGGAAGCCCCTGGTTCCCTCAGTAAAGGACATGGCTCAGGTTAACCCTAGCTATCTCCACATGCAGAGGTAGGTATGGGATGGGCAGGGGGTGGGAGGGGTAGAAAGGGAGAGCTGGCAGAGACCAGCAAGGGGTGTGGCCCTGGGTCTGTTCCCAGGGTGGGGCCAGCCAGCAGGGTCATCCTGTCCCTTTAAGAGAAGGGGGAGAGCTAGCCCCTCTCAGCCATCCTGTCCTGACATCCATCTCAAGCAAATTCGAAAGGGAAAATAAAAGAGGGACAAAAAGGAACAGATCCCAGCTGTTTCCCAAGGTTCTACGCCTGGCTCTAACACCCCAGTCCCAGGGTGAGTGGGGTTGGGAGCTGGTCTGGGGGCACCAGGGGCCTATGGGGACCTGTGGGTGTGCATGTCAGGGAAGGCTCTTGGGAGATGCTGGGAAGACACCAGGGGAGGAGGGACAGGCCTACACAGTCCCATGGTGGGCCCTGGGGTAGGAGTGGGAGGGAGCTTGAGGCCAAGGGAGCCTGAAGAGCTTATGGAGTTGGGGCTACTTTAGTGCCAGCCCCCACTCCTGAACAAGGTTCACTGCAGTGAAAAGGGCAAGAGAAATGGTGGGCACTGAAAGGAGGAGCTGGGGTCTCACTCGGTCTGTCCCTCCGCGCGATGCCCAGGGGTCCCAAGCAGCGCCTGGAGTCCTGGGCTCCAGGCACAGCTCCTGTCCATGGGTAGCTCCCTGGTACACATCTGCGCACAGCTGGCTCTCTGTTTCCACAGTGGAAGTTAGGGGCTGATCCTGCGGACCTGGAAGGCCCCCTCCTAAGAGCCTGGGATCTCGAGGACCATAGGTCTAGCCAAGAAGGCCCACGGGTGTCTAGCTAAAAGCCAGAGTCTGGCTCCTCCCCAGCACCCTTCGGCCCCAAAGAAAAGGGAACCCTTAGTCCAGAATCACCTACTACACGCTGCCAGCTCCCACTTCGCTGTTAACTCATTTGCTCCCACAAAACCCTACTGAACCCAAGCTTCTGTGTCCCTCTAGCTCACCCTTAAGTTAGAGACGGAAACTGACCCCAGTCTGACCAGCGTGGAAAGGGCGGGGATCCCCATCCATCCCAGCCACTGACTGCCCCTTGTGTCCCCAGCGCCATGGGGGAGTGGGCGTTCCTAGGTTCGCTGCTAGACGCCGTGCAGCTGCAGTCGCCACTCGTGGGTCGCCTCTGGCTGGTGGTCATGCTGATCTTCCGCATCCTGGTGCTCGGCACGGTGGGCGGCGCCGTGTTCGAGGACGAGCAGGAGGAGTTCGTGTGCAACACGTTGCAGCCAGGCTGTCGCCAGACCTGCTACGACCGCGCCTTCCCCGTCTCCCACTACCGCTTCTGGCTCTTCCACATCCTGCTGCTGTCAGCACCGCCGGTGCTGTTCCTCATCTACTCCATGCACCAGGCGAGCAAGGAGGCGGGTGGCGCGGAGGCAGCGGGGCCGTGCGCGCGCCGGCCGCCCGAGGGCCCGTGCGCGCCCTGCGTCCTGCGCGCCCGCCGCGCGCGCCGCTGCTACCTGCTCACCGTGGCGCTGCGCCTGCTGGCCGAGCTGGCCTTCCTGGGCGGCCAGGCGTTGCTCTACGGCTTCCGCGTGGCCCCGCACTTCGCGTGCGTGGGCCCGCCCTGCCCGCACACAGTCGACTGCTTCGTGAGCCGGCCCACCGAGAAGACCGTGTTTGTGGTCTTCTACTTCGCGGTGGGGCTGCTCTCGGCGCTACTTAGTGTGGCCGAGCTGGGCCACCTGGTTTGGAAGGGCCGCCCGCGCGCGGGAGAGCGCGACAACCGCTGCAACCGCGTGCACGAGGAGGCGCGGAAGCTGCTTCCGCCGGCACGGCCGCCCGCTCTGCCCTCGCGGCGCCCCGGCCCCGGCCCCGACCCCAGCGCCCCACCGGCCTACGCTCACCGGGCGCCTGCCGGCCACGGCGAGGACGAGAGTGGTAGCGGCCGCAGCAAGGCGTCACTGGCCACTGTCCGCCAGGACCTGGTCATCTAGCGGCGGGTTCTGCCCGGTGCTGAGGGTGAGGTCCGAGGTCGAACTCCACTACCCGGGTCCTTGCCGAAGAAGCAAGAAGTGGCTTCTCAAGGAGAGTCGCAGGACCCCGCCTGAGCAGAAGACGCTCCGTGGGGATCGCCCGGGTGGCACCGCACATCTTAGTGCTCTCAGCTGCCCCCGGCAGTGGCCATGCTGGGGGCGCCTAGACTGAAACGAGGAGGGGCCTTGATTCCGTGATCCAGGAAGGAAGGGAGGAAGCCAAGGGGGTGGAGAGGAAGTGGAAAGAAGGGGCGCTGGCGACCTGGTTCTTGTGGTGGGGAGAAGAGCGACTGTAATGCCAGCATTCCCAGGTGCTGTCCTTGTGCAGAGGGGTCGCTCTGTGCGGCCTCTGTGAGTGCTCACACGGGCTTCTGTGCGTGCACGCGCACACTCCGTGTGAGTTCCACATCTGCCTGTGCGCACAAGTGAATGCACGCATGTGCCTCCCTCACGACCCCGTGAGTTGTGTGTGTGCACGCAGGTGCAGCCTAGGCACCCCCTGGTGAGCTGCACATGCCCATGTATGTCCTCGTGCGCTCTGGGTGTGTGCACTAGGAATCCCTGTACGTGTGCATCCTGCATGGCGTTCTGTACACCTGTGTGTACCATGCGCACGCACATCTACACACACACACACACACACACACTATGTGGGTTCTGGGTGTGCGGGCCTGTGGTCACTGATATGTGCAGCATGGAGAGTCAGGATCCAATGTCAGCACCAGCCCCAGTGGCTCCCTCCCTCCTGCCCTACTCTAGCCATCTTAGAGGGCATCCCAGAAAGGCAGGAAGCGAGGGGGAGGGGAAGAACCCCTTCGCAGTCCTGCAGCTTTGTGATTACATCCACGCCCACGGTGTCTGCCCAGTGGTGGCAGGGTGGCTGAGTGGACAATGGAAGTCGAAGGGACAGAGGTCAGGAAAGACTAGTGTCATTCTGCCACTTTCCATCTTCACTCTCCCTCCCACTGCTGTTCCCCTCCTCTATAAATAGGGCCAAGTCCCTTTCATCTCCAGGAGAAACCTGATCCAGAAACGCTCCCACCCCACCTGGAGGGCAGTCCCCGCAGCTCCTCTTCTTCCGCCCATGCACTCACAGAGCTGTCTACACTGCGCCTCACACCTTGTCTCCTCTGCCCCCATCTGTCTTCCTCCTTCACCACCCCAGTTGGGCCACTCAGGAAGCTCATGAAAGACCAAGTGATAAAGCCAGGGCCCACCACCTTGGGGCTCCAACCTGCTGCTGACCAGGCTCTACTGTGAACTCACACACACCCATTCTGCCCGCCTTCTGCTGCATCCCTGGCATCCCACCCCTGTCCTTTCCTGAAGCTGCTGCTGCCCTCCTCCTCTTCCTTCTGGTGAGGGGCCTCCCCTCAGCATAAGGCCAGGCCCTCCAGGAGGCTTCCACAGCCTGCATGGTCAGTCCCAGCTTTGTGGCTTTGTCAGGCCTCCAGCCCCATCTCACTGGCTTCCAAATCACACCTAAGTTTCTGTTCCTACCTAACAAGCGCCCACATTGGCTCTGTCTCTGCAGCCTCTGCTGTCCTAGCTCATGCCTGCCTGCCTTTTGTTCTCACTTGGAAGAATCCAGATGCCTTCAGGGAAAGGCCTTCCCTGGGAGTCCCGCCCCAAGTCAGCCAGGAACCAGGTGTGCCAGGCTTTCCCCGGGGGAGCATTTCCGCTAGATGGTTCCTCTGTGGCACATGGCAGGCAAGTTGGATAAGAATGTGTCTGATGAGAAACTCAAGGTGTCTCCGGGTCCGCGCCACTCCCAACAGGCACCTCCAGCTCTCAGGTGCTCATCAGTTCTGGGTCCACAGCCTAGATCCCTCTACACAAACGCAGGTGTGGGTGTCCAGCTGTTTTCCAGATGTATTAATTCAACAAATATTTGTTGAGCACCTACTATGTGTCAGCCAGTATTCAAGATCAGCATGATTCACTACAATTACATATGAGCCACATACATGATTTCAAGTTTTACATTAGCCATATTTTTAAAAAGGAAACAAGTGAGATTAGCCAGGCGCAGTGGCGCACGCCTGTAATCCCAGCAGCTTGGGAGGCAGAAGCAGGAGGATCGCAAGTTTGAGACCAGAGGCAGTCTGTGTAACAGCGAGACCCTGTCTCAAAAAGTAAAAAACTGGGCAGAGGGTGCAGCTCAGTGGTCCAGCACTTGCAGAGAATGCAAGCATGAGGCCCTACGTTCAACCCCCAGTACTGGGGAAAAAAAAAGGAAACAAGTGAGATTAATATTAGTAGTATGTTTTCTTTAGCCCAGCTTATCCAAAATAGTGCCATTGCAGCCTATCGTTAATATTAAAAAGTATTAGAGATATTTCACATTCTTTTTTCATACAAGGTCTCCCAAATCTGCTGTGTACTTTACAGTTTGAGGACATCTCAGTTCAGACCAGCCACAGCTCCACAGCCCAGTCACCACACATGGCTAGTGGTCTCTGTATGACACAGCTGAGATCTAGATGTTGGGTCACAGGGCTGCCTACCACCTCCTCACTTGGAGGTTACATTCTGGTGGGGAAGAACAATGTACAGATACAGAACACATGTCAGTCAGTGATCAGAATAAGGAGGGAGAATGACATCCTTGAGTAGGTGATACTTAAAACAGAATGTAGCAAGGTAGTAGCTATGAAGCTGTCTCCAAGGGGAGCATTCAAGTAGAGGGAACGGCAAGTGCAAAAGTCCTGAGGCAAAAGTGTGCAAAAGACAGCAAGGAGTCTGGTGTGGCTGGAATAGGCAAGATAACCAGCTCCGCAAAGGCAAACCCTTACTTCCTCAATTGCTCAGTTCTGTTTATGGCTCCTCCACCCCCCAGGGCCACCTGCATCAGCTGCTGACCCACCCACCTTCTGCCCATCTCCCACAGGTCATCTGTTACCTGAGCCTCTGGCTTCACCACCTAAGCATTGCCTACCCATGTCCACTGTCACCTTCCCCCACAGAGACTGCCCAGAGTCAGCCGAGTCACCCCTAGCCCGAACATCCCCCACAGCCTCCGCTTTGGCCCTTCTAAGTTCAACCCAAATGCCTGGCTTGCTAGCTTAAAACTCTCCACTCTTGTGAGTAGTTCTAATGTGTATAAATGGTAAGGGGGAGTTTTTGGATTTCTCCTGAGGGCTCGATGCTAACACTAAAATAGAATCTGATTTTTCACTAAGTGCAGCGTATTGCTGTATGCATTTACAGAAGGTTTACTGAATATCTCTGTCCTGAGTTGTTTTCATGTTAGTCATAACCTGAAGGAAATTTCTTAGCACATATATTGTATATCAGGTGTTTTTAACTTGATCATGGTCAGCTCTGAGGTGCAACTTTTTCTTCCCATGCTGTACATACCTGTGGCCACTCTGGGAGTGTGCAGTCTTAAATCATGCTGTTAGAACTGTCATGGTACAAGTTCTCTTGTCCAAATAAAACTCATTAATAAGATCTATTTTAATAAAGTCCTCTCTATATGCCTGTTGCCCTCAGGATCAAGTCTTGCTCCTGAGCTGGCCTTGAACCTGAGCCCATCTCAGTCACCTTAGCCTCACCTCTTCCACCATTGCAGTCAAAACCGGAAATGGCTAAAACACAGAGCTGCTGACAAGTTCTGATCGTGCAAAGCTGCTTATCAGCTCTGCAGTCAGCCCAGCAAATTTCCCTCAGACAGCTGGCTGGGAGGGGCCTCCTTTTCTAGGAAGACTCCCGACCGCAGCCCCAGACCTGGGGAAAGACCTCAGCCCTACCTTCACATCGTTTTCTCAGAGCATCTCCCTGCAGAGGATGGGCCTAGAGCAGAGAAGTCCTTCTCAATGTCTGGAGACATATTTGATTGTCACAGGTTTGGAGGGAACCCTTCTAGCATCTAAGTAGGACAAGCCAGGGATGCTGTCAACCCTGCAGGATGCTGAGTACAAACTCTCCCAGCAGGGGGTCACTCAGTCCCAGATGTCACCAGTGAGAAACGGCTTTACAGTGATGAACTGTGAGCCAGGGAGGATGTCCCCCCACCAAGGAGGACTTCATCAGTGTGGGGGCCACTGCTGGGTTGTCCTAGTGGTGAGAGATCCTGTTCGTGCTTAGTGGGAAGAAACTACAAACCCCAAGATACCCTCCTGAAATACAAAATTGTCACATACATCAGAATGTCCCCCTGGACATTCATATAGTGAAAAATCTCTTTGAATTACCTGAGCCCAGTACCTGACTCTATTTTACACGTGAAGCATTAAGGCTTTTTGGTTCATTTTCACATTGTATATGCCCGTTTTTATCTCAACATCCACTCATACTCTAGTTTTCCTGAGCTTCTTGTACAGAATAGCTTCTGATACTTTTTTAAAGTCAAACATCCTCGTTACAGAAGCACGCATTAACATACTGAAATACATAGTGCTTCCCACTATTCCTCCTGAATAATACAGTTGTGATAGAATATCAATTTTCTAAAGCATGTGTATAGATATTTTGAACTTTATTTCAGTTTTGTAAAGAAGGTGTTAGAAAATATTCACTAAGCCGGGCGCGGTGGCGCACACCTGTAATCCCAGCGGCTTGGGAGGCGGAGGCAGGATTGCAAGTTCGAGACCAGAGGCAGTCTGCGTAACTTAGTGAGGCCCTGTCTCAAATAAACTAAAAAAATGGGCTGGGGGCGCAGCTCAGTGGTCCAGCACTTGCAGAGCATGCAGGCGTGAGGCCCTGGGTTCAACCCCCAGTACTGCAAAAAAAAAAAAAGAAAGAAAGAAAGAAGGAAAGAAAATATTCACTAGAGGAAAAGCATCACTTGGCAAGTCTCTGACCCCAGGCAGTTAAGTGAGGAGCTGCTGCCACCTGGTGGCTGAAGTGGAAATGGCTGGGGCCCTCCAGGTAAAGGAGCTCTGTTTTTCTTCTCACTATCAGACCCCAGTGTGTAATGGTGTTTCTGGGGTTTCAAGGGTGCAAGAAAGACCCTCGTTTGAGAGGTGGGGGCCCTGCCACTAATTCACAGCGTGACCCTCGACAAAGACATTGCTGCCTCTGGGCTGAAACCTGTAATGGTCTCAGGGCCTTGAGCCCTGCCACAGACTCAGACTCCCCTGCAGTCTGTCCAGTGCACCTGCTACCTAGAGTGGCCAGGGAGTGCGGGACAGTCCTTCCTGGGGGCAGTGGCATAGCTGGACTACTGCCCACGCTTCCTGATCTCATGGTGTTCAGCTGCCATGAACCTGACCCCGGCCCCTGTGCCATCTGCTACCCCTGCCATGAAGATCAAGGCTGTGGTCACTCCCCAAATGGAACAACTCTCCTACAGGGCGACCCCCAAGCTCAGCCTGTGACTGCCCAAGGGACCACGGGCTCTGAGGGCAGGGCTGGCTTCCTCCTCCTGACTGGGGGTTCCCAAAGTCAGGGCCTTTCCTCTCTCCCCTGCCGGGCTTCCCTAGACTGAGGATATGGCAAGACTGGGCCTGACCCCTCCCTCAGGGCTTCCCAAGAGCCCAGTTTCGCTGCAGGGCAGCTTGGGGCAGGTTGTACCAGCAAAGCCCTTGATCATCAAGCAAAGCGCCCCGTTGTGAACCCCCACACAAACACTGAGAGAGGAGGCGGTGGAGGCAGGAGGCAGAGACACATATAGAATAAATAGAACTTTATTCTTTATCCAGTAGATCTCAGTGGAAAGCCCAACAGTAACAGGTGCACCAGCGGGCTCCGGGGGATGAGCCCCCCAACCCCAGGACCAAGAGGGCGGGGCAGAGCCAGCTCTCCCAGCTCTGGGGTACAGGGGGGAGAGGGGACCCCCTGAAGGCCCGTCCTGCGGGGCAAGGAGGGGGCACAGGTGTGGGGCAGGCAACGGGCAAAGGGGCAGGCCAGGGAAATGGAGGAACTCAGGCCAAGTGTGTGTCACCATCTACTGTCCACAGTGCGTGTGTGTGTGTGTGTGTGTGTGTGTGTGTATCTCTAGGGGCCCCATGGGGTGCTGGTGGTGGTGAGGCTGGGGTCAGGGGCAGCTCAGACCCCTGGGCCAGTCCCTTCACAGGGGGCTGGGGGCTTGGCTGGTGTGGGCCCTGGCAGAGAGCGTGAGCAGTGCTGTGCTCACCCTGCACATCCAAGGGGGGCCCAGCCTTGTTGCTACCCAACTTCTTGGTGGGCGGAGGCAGATGCCAAAGGCCGGGATCCCCTCCTTCCAGGGGCTGCTGACCAAAACTGCCTACACCCAGCAGTTAGGCTGAGGGAGAAGGGGGCTGGCTGCTCCCCCTGCACAGAGGAGAAGGCAGCCTTGGACAATTAGTACTTCACAGTATGAAAGGGAACACTGAGGAGAAAAGGCTGAGGAGGAGGGCGAAGGAGCACAGGGACGTGGAGGGAGAGGAGAGCCCCTCGGAGCCCCGCCCCTTCCCAGGACCCACCCTCCAGCTCTGGGTCCAGCTCCCCCAATACACAGCACAGATTCCTTCAGTATAAATGTGCTTAAAATGAAAATTCTTATTAAAAAAATCAAAACAAAAAAAAATTAAAAACAAAACCAGCGAGAATATCTGGGGGTTGGTACGCAGGATATGTACAGGGGGAAACCCCCACCCCGGCCAGCCCTCTGTCACCAACCGAGGCAGGGGGAGGGTCCCCAACTGGGGAGCAATGGCTTGTGAGTTCGGAGGACAGGGAGCCAGGTCCCGGCGTTTGCTGGTGATGAAGATGTGGCGAGGTGGCAGGGGCTGTCTTGATGAGCAGGAGGCCGGGCTCAGGTCCTCCTCCGGCTCACGACCTCGCCCCTGACGTCAGCCTGGGCTGCGGGAAGAGGGCAGTCCATCGCAGGCCCAGGCCTCAGTCCACAGAGTTGCTGCCTCCTCCCTCCCGTCCCCGGGGACGGTCCCCAGTTCTCGCTGGGAGGACGGGTGGGGTAGGGCTGGCAGGGGTCGCATGGTCGGTAGAAGGCAGAGAAAGCCAGTGCGGGGGTGAGGGCTGTGTCCGTATGGCGTGGTGGTCACGGGGAGTGGGTGGCAGGGCTGCTTCTGTTGGAGCTGGGGCTGAGGCTGGGGCTACAGCTGCGGGGAGGCGGAGCCAGGCCGCCCCCGTCCCGCCCCCCACCCCCCGGCTGTCCGCTCAGAGTGTCCAAGCCCTCCGAGTTCTCCAGCATCTCCTGGATGAGCGGCGGCATGGACCCTGGGATCTCCATCTTCAGGGTGATCACCCGCTCGGCCCCTGCAGAAGGGAGGCTGGGGTCAGAGCACCAGCACAGCGCGGGCCACCAGGCCAGCTCCTGGCAGGGGCGGGAGGACCTGTACCCTCAATATGGGCATCTACTCAGACACCAGGCAGGGCCAAAAGTCCAGGACATGTGGCAGTGAGGCAAAGTGGTTGTGACCTCAGGCTCCAGGGTCACACTGCCTGCCTGGGTTGTCTCCTGTAGGTTATCCCATTGACACCTTTGAATTCTGTCACTATCCCCACTCCTCAGACGGGAAACTAAGGCTCAGCTAAGTGCCTGGCTCATGGACACCACGCAATGGTGATAGCAGGAGGGCTTCTAGGGACTGCAGCCTAAACAGAGTGGGGAAGGTGGGGTCCCTGGTCCTGGACATGGGTGCTGGGTCCTGAGCCAGGTGTGGCGCCCCAGGTCTGCAGACTCACCCTTAGCACTGATGCTCCGCAGGTCTGTGATCTTCATAAGCATCTTGGGGAACATGTGAGGGCGGTTGGGCCTCCGTTTCCGCACATAGACCTTCAGCGCCTCCAGCAGTGGTTCCTGCAGCATGTCCACCCTCTCTGGCTGCTCCAGGTCCTGCCGGTCTGAGAAGCACAGAGCCACCCTGAGCCACGACCACTTGGCCACCTAGGAACACAGCTGGATTCCCAGACATGGCCACTGGGGGGCGCCTGTGACCAGGCCACAGCCCAGGGGCCATTACTTCCAGGCACTCCTGCAGGGCAGGGCAGAGCTGAGCTGAGCTGAGCTGAGCAGGACAAGGCAGGGCCGGCCAGAGCAGAGGTCTCTAGGCTACCAGGGAGGACAGAGGCCCTTAAATGAAAGCAAAGAAGAGGTTGAGGTAAGGGCTGCACAAAGCCTGCCCAGCAGCCCAGCCACTATGGACAGGACCAACACACAGGAAGGGCCATCCCCACAGAGAGCATCTTCCCTTCAGGAAACCAGGGTGATAGGGTAGAAATCACAATAAAATAGTAACAGCAACCAGCATTAAGGTCTTACTCTGGGAGCACTACGCCTTATTTATTATCACCTCAATCCTCCCCTCACCTTCATGAGGTAAAAACCACTATTGCTCCCATGTAACAGAAATGGAGGCTCAGAACAGCTCAACAACCTGCTCAAACCTACACAGCGCCGGGCGCGGTGTCGCAAGCCTGTAATCCCAGCAGCTCGGGAGGTGGAGGCAGGAGGATCGCAAGTTCAAGACCAGAGGCAGTCTGCGTAACTTAGCGAGACCCTGTCTCAAAAAGTAAAAAAAAAAAAAGGGCTGGGGGTACAGCTCAATGGTCCAGCACTTGCAAAGTATGCAGGCACAAGGCCTTGGGTTCAACGCCCCCAGTACCGCAAAAAAAAAAAGAAAAAAAAAAAAAAAAAACCTACACAGCTAGCCAGGACTTGACCTTGGGTGATCTGACCTTCCAGCCCTCACTCTTTCACCCCTCCCCTCCAGGAAAATGCTGTCCAGAAACAGGCAACCGGAATTCAAGTTCTTCCCACCACTGCCTTGCCGTGTGGCCAGAGACCAAACCCTGCCTCTTTGGACCTCGAGGTCTCCCCAGGAGGGACCTGAGAGACAATGCCTAAGCTTCTCCCTGGACCAGGCTCTGGGGTCTGCACCGCACCCTGCACCTGGCAGCCAAGCTGGGCCCCCGCCCACCTCCACAGATGAGGCAGATGGCGCTGAGCAGCCCCGTCTCGGCATCGTCCATCTCCAGGGGCAGCAGCTGGTTGGCGAAGGCAAAGACCAGGTCGGTGAGGGGGCCGAAGCCAGCATTGTGCATCTGGGTCCGGTTCAGGGTCAGTCCGTCCGAGAAGGTCATTGTGTCCTGCTCGGGCGTGTACCGCGTGCAGATCCGCAGGATCTGGGAGCAGAGGATGCCGAAATTCAAGGACTCGAGCCCCCTCCGCCCCAGCACTCAAGCGCCAGCATCCCCAGAGGCCCACCTGGCAGGCAGCCAGAGCCCAGCTGTCCAACAGAATTTTCTACAAGGATGGAAAGGTTCTGTCTGCACCATCCAACACGGTCGCCACCAGCCCCATGTGGCTACTGAGTACTTGAGATGTGGTAAATGCAACTGAGGACCTGAACTGAGTCTAACCTGTAGTTAATTTAAATTGAAATAATCACACGTGATGAGCAGCTACTGCACTGGGCAGTGCAGATCTAGGTCACTCTGCCTCCGTGCAGAGGATTCAGAGGGAAAGGCATTTCCAAGAAGCAAAGAACAGGCAGATCTGATCCACAGTTGCCAAGACAGAGCCCCATCAAGGCCCACGGGCCGGAAGCATGTGAACCAGCTGAGCCTCAGTGCGGCAGCATGAGCTCCACTTCCCACTTCCCACCCCACCAGCCTCGCTGCATCCCAGGTTCCCCACCTGGGATGTCTCTGAGAGGGAACAGGTAGACTGAGCCCGAGTCAGGGACGACAGGGCAGAGTCCTCCTCCTAGCCTTGGCTTGGGCTGCTTCCCCTGTCCTCCATGTCCCACCCACAGCCCAGCCATTCTCACTGCCCCCTCAATCCAGCAGCCTCCCAGCAGCAGGCCCTTCACCTCCTGCTCCTGGGAAGGGACGCCCTCTCACTTGCCCCTTCTACCAGCCCCTAGAGAAGACTCCTCTGGGACATCTCCCGCAGGGCTTCAGCATGGAGAGGACAGCTCTCCCCCTCCACTGCCGGCCAGCACTGATCGCTCTGCACCATCTGTTTACTCCTCCTCAGTCTCCCCCACTGGGCTGTTCTCAGGACAGGAGGTGGCACGTTCACCTCTGGGCTCCTGACACCCACTCAGGGACTGGCCAGAGGGGCCCCAGTGAATCTTACCATGGACTAAACGGATGGAAGGAGGGTTTGAGGGACGGGTGGGGTAAGGGTAGATGGGCGCGTGCCTGGGTGACCAGTTGAACCCGTGCACACCTGGGTGCAGAGAGGCTGAGTGGACAGTGGACAGGAAGCAAAGTGGACAGGCGGGCAGTGGGAGGAGGAAGGTGGGCATCTGGAAGCATCGATTCCAGGTGGACGTTCAGAAGGCAGGGACAGAGCCCATGTCCAAAAGGGCAAGGGGCAGACCCTCACCAGGATGTCCAGGCAGGCAGCCTTGAGGAGGGTGATCTGGTCGGCAATCGTGAGGGTGGTGAAGCCGGGCAGCTGCTTGGCAAACTCCACAGTCTTTATGATGCACTTAGTGGAGAGCTCACTGAACTTATCCCAGAGGTCAATATCCAGAGAGACTCGCTGTTCTGAGCTGTTGTTCTGGAGGAAGAGGGGTCAGTGAGGGCCTCTTCTGTGGCACCAGTTCTCGGCCTGGGCCCCCAGCCTGGCCCCCATTGGTCCTTCGCCATCCCAGAGCCACTAGGAGGAGGGGTGGGAGACAGAGGAGGGGCAGGGGAAGCGCGGCCGAACCGTACCGTAGTGTATTTGCCCAGCTGGCACAGGGCAGGGAAGGTCTCCTGGTGCGCTTTGCGCACCTTTTCGATGAGCTCCCCCACCTCCGGCGTCAGTGTGTAGCTCTCCGAGCACTCGGGCTTGGGCGCCTCCTTCTTCTTCTTGTTTCGGTCGTTCCGCACCGCTGTGGAGGGCACAAAGGAGGTTAGGGGGTGGCTGCCACAGCGTCTGCCCCAGGCCCAGCCAGAACACCTCTCATCAGCCAGAGCTGCTGGTTGCTGAGGTCAACCTGGCTCATGCGCGCACACACTGCACGCACCAGCAGGCGAGGCGTCGCCACACACTAGCCCTCCATATGCACCTGAGCCACAGACTAAGTCTTGCCCCAGGGGGCCCAGGCCCCTAGTAGTGACCATGGACACACGCGTGGCAACCCACAGCGCCGTCGTCTCCTCTACCCAGTCCAGTCCGCGCTCCCAGAGCACATGCTGGGATGGGCAGGGGGCGGGCAGCCACGCAGACTGCAGACCACTTCCGTCCTCTGTGTTCTGCCTCTACACCACAGGAGGGATCTGCTTGGCCCTCCACGCCCAGGCACGCCTGGCAGCGGTCTCCCTGGGGGTCCCTGGAACTGGTTCACAGCAGCTACTTGGGAAGGCAGGAAGCAGGGCTCCCCAGCCGGAGAATGGGGGGCCAGCAGGCAAAATCTCTCGGCCCATTAGCTGGGGAGCTGACAAATCACCGGGGGCGCTGAGCCGCACACACCGCTCAGCTTTAAAGAAGCAATGGGGTCGTTACCAGCCGATTATCCCAGACACACAATCACTCACAGGGCTGTAGTGGTGGCTGCTGACGCGGGAGGAAGGAAGGGTGGGGGTGGGGAGCCCAGAGGGGGTAGCAGTGGGGGGAGTTGGCATAATTTGGAGATCACTCATGTCGATTCTGCAAATTCAATAAAGTGCAGGGGAGAGAAGGAAGAGGGAGAGGGAGAGTGGGGGGATAATTTGGGAAGAGAAAATTGCAGCTGTGACAAGACGTTTATCATTCGGAAGCTTTAATTCTATTGAAATGGCAGCTGCTCAGCTCCGGGGCACAGAGCAGCAGGGAGAGGGGAAGGAGGGAGAGAAAGGGGGAGTTGTTGGTAGCAGGGAGGGGGTCCCCACCCTGGTCTTTCTGCAGTGAAAAGAGCAGAAGGTGGCCCAGAGGGAAGAGAAGGTGATAGCCCTTCAGTGAAGGGTACCAGGCCTGCCGATCCCAACTTGTCATCCACTCTGCAGCTGGGAGTCATCACTTCCTAGACTGGGACCAGACACTCCCAGCCTCCTGTGGCAGGAGGTGGTAGGATACTCCAGGTCCCTTCCGTTCCTGTATGGGGCTCTGGGAGTGTGTCAGAACATCTCTCCCCCAGGCCCCTCCCTACTTCCCTCTCCACCATCATCCCCACAAAGGGCCAGGGGGTCCTGCAGCCCCCTCCTCCATCCCATCCCCCCAGGCTCAGGCTCCATGGCAACGGCCACGCAGACAAGGAGGCGTCTGTCAGCGTCATTTATCTCTGACATCATCAATCACCGGTCACCACGGCAACACCCATGATTCAACACAAGAGGGTCTCCCTGTCCAGCCTTTCCTTCCCTTCCCTCCCTCC
Organism: Pedetes capensis; assembly: GCA_007922755.1. Taxonomy (NCBI): domain Eukaryota; kingdom Metazoa; phylum Chordata; class Mammalia; order Rodentia; family Pedetidae; genus Pedetes; species Pedetes capensis. Next base: position 75,190 of record VMDO01002753.1, on the reverse strand, counting down.
CTCCATCAGGCCTCAGCTGAGCCCAAACTGGAAACCCTTGTTCCTCTGGGATCTGAGAAGCCCGATTCTCTCTTCCAAGGCCAGGTCCCAAGCTCATCCAGACAATGGTTCCTGGATCTTGTGCCAGTCCCCCAACACACATAAACACCAACCTCACACCACCTGGAGTTCAGGCCCCTCCCCTAAGATGCACAATCAGAAGAGACTCAGGTATACCACTGAGCCCTGCCCTAAAACCAAGCAGAGCCTGGAAGAAAGCCATCCTGAATGCAGACACACATGCAAACACGTGCGGGAGCATACAGCCCGGCACACAAATGGAATTAGATACACACTTGTGCTCAACCACTGACCTGCACGTGGACATAGCCGCCCAGACTCAGGTCCTTAAAGCTCTACACCAACCATCCTTAACGTGAGCCTGCACCACAGCATGTCACACACGTGCACGCACATCCACACAGCCCCATTCCTTGGCCTTCAGGAGCACCTCAGGCCCTGCCTGGGGTGGGCCTGTGCCTGGCCCTGGGCCCCATGGCACTCACACTCCTTGGACATGCCCACTTCGAAGCACTTCTGCAGCCGGCAGTACTGGCAGCGGTTCCGGGTCACCTTGTTGATGATGCAGTTCTTGTCCCGGTGACATGTGTACACCATGTTCTTCTGGATGCTGCGGCGGAAGAAGCCCTGGATATGGAGGGGAGGGAGTTGGTCATCTACACCCATGGTGGGAGTAGTGCCTGGCCTGCTGTCTCAGGCTGGAAAAACGCAACAACCAGCTGCTGCCCCCAAGCTTTTGCCTCACCTACCAGAGCAGGCCAGAAAAGGAGGGGAGATGGCTCACCTAACATAATACCCCTTAGGAGAACCCAGGCCTGCCTCAATCCCACTGCATGGCCAGAAGTCTTCTCCCAACCTTCATCCCCACATCTGACTCCTTCCTTTTGGGGAAAAGGACCTCAGGGTAGCTGGTACACATGGGGCTGGACGAGAGACAGAAGTCTGGAACCAGGACTCACAAGGTAGGAAGAGAAGACAGCAGGAAGACACCAAGAGGGCAGAGAGAAGGACACACTTGCACACACTTGGCCACAAGGCAGCAAAATACACATGTGCTGCCTAGCCAGATGTGCATGGATCAATCACAGAGACAGACCCAGGCTGTCAGGCCCACATACAGGCTAAGCCAAAGAGACAGAGACCGACTAGGGAGGAATAAGCAGGAACAACCAGAGCCAGGAGACACACACTGTCTGAGGCCTATGCTTTGCTCTTGACATTTATCTCACACCTAAGGACAGCTATTCCAGGCTGAGGGGTGGCCCAGAGCCCTAAGCCCTGAAGTTGCACAGCTTCTACGACCCTCTCTCTGGAGGAAGAATGTGGTACAAAGGCTCAGGCCCTGGGCTGAGGAGCCACCCGGAAGGCGCAGCCACACATGTACCTGGAGCCCAGCATGAGGCAGGGAATCCAGGCAGACACTGAGGAGCCCAGAGCCTGGGCACCTGCAAGGGAGGCAAAAGCCGGGTGCCTGCTCCAAAATACCTCCTACCAAGCGAGGCCGCCGGGGGCAGCCTCCTGGGTCCCCAGCCAAGAGCTAGGCAGCAGCCAGCTCACCATAGCAACCCGGGCGGCAGTGGCAGAGCAGACGCGCCCTGCTGGCTGGAGGATGAGAACAGGGAAAGGAGCTTAGGCAGGAGGGGACCCCCAGTTTGGGGGAGCCCCGCTCATGTAGAAGAGGCTCTGCGCACAGAGAAGCAAGAGCAGTGGCTTCAGGGACAGCCCCCCACCCCAACTGCACTCTCAGGACGTGGCAGTGGGGACATCCCGTTTATCTCATCAAGACTGTCCTTCAGATGAAGCCCTCAGCTCACCTTACAGCCCTCACAGGCGCTGACCCCATAGTGGTAGCCTGAGGATTTGTCCTGACAGACAAAGCAGGGCTTGTAGATGCGGGGGAGGGGTGGCGGAGAGGGCGGGCTGGGCACGATCTCTTCGGAACTGCTGCTCTGGGTCTCGATGGCTAGGAGAGAAGACAGGAGGGACAGAGTCAAAGACCTAGGTCACCATCCGCACTACCCTGGCCACCCTGCCTGCCACTGGACCTCACCCAGGAGCCTCTCCCACCTTGCCTCTGCTCCCTGCATTCAAAGTCTGGGCAGGGACAGTCTGAGGACAGATGGGACTCCGCAGTCAGACTTGGGGAAGGAGGCTGCCAACGAAACCTCCAGCGCCCGTCACTGCTGTCTGCTTCCCCGCGAACCGACAAAGATCCAGCAGATCCGTGTGTGTACGGTGCACACACGTCTGCGCTTGGAGGGTGGGGGGTGCGAGTCAACCTACTTTCAAAGTCCAGGCCCCTGGGCACCCTGGCCAGGTCTCTCTCAAGTCAGGAAGGAGTTAAGGCCTGACGAGGAGGGAGAAGAGAAGACACAAGCTAGGGGCAGAGGAAACTGGGGTCAACAGGATATTCAAAGCCCGCCACTCCCTTGCCCCTTCTGCTTCCACTCCCTACCCCATGCAAGCGCAGTCCCTCCTCCACCCAAACAATCAGCTGGCCAATGCGGGATCCAAGGTGGGTTGTACAAGGAAGAACCACAAATGCTGGAGCAGAGCAAGGGGTCACCCTCTGAGATCTGGAGAGGATCTCATGAAATCAGGGAGAAGACTCCCCATGGCCCCCAGAAGCCCATCATTCTGGGTGCCCACGTCTAGGGGAAGGCAGCATGACAAAGGGGGTCTGTTCCCATCAATGCCCTGTCTGTCTGGCCTCGATACTATGTCCGGATTACTACCCCCTCCCCTCCCCATCATTCAGCTCTAAGAGGGCAGCCAGCAGGGGTGACCCAGCCAGCAGGGGCAGTTCCTACTAGCCAAACCTCCCCAGTGCCTGGCTCCATGCCCATCACCCCAGGCAGAACAGTGCTGCTTGGGTGGGGGCTGTCTGTGCCCAGAGCCTGGGCAGCTGTGGGTACAATATGCTAGAGAACTACAGCAGAGGCACCCCCAGATTCCCAAGGGGCTACCCAGCGTCCTCCTCAGGTCTTTGCCACATCTACATGTCCACAGCCAAGGATGGGTGAGGCTGCCTCCCTAATAGATCCCTGCTTCTTCCCAAACCCCATAATCCTACTTAGCTCTACCCCATACTCCAACAAATGAGGGACTGACATTTAAAGGTGCCCACGGGCCAGACACCATGGCACACACCTATAATCCCAGTGACTCTGGAAGCTGAGGCAGGAGAATGGAGAATTCAAGGCCAGAGGCAGCCTGTGCAACTCAGTGAGACCCTGTCTCAAAATAGAAACATTAAAAAGGGGGCTGGGGGTGCAGCCCAGTGGCAGAACACTTGCCTAGCCTATGTGAGGCCCTGGATTTAATCCCCAGTCCTGCAAAAAAGAAAAGTGCTCACAGTTCCTGGCCCAAGCACTTTACAGACATGAGTCTTATGGCCCCAAAGCCCAGTCACAGAGGCAGGAAGCCTGGGGACCCTGGGGGCTGGCTGCATGCTACCATACTTCCCCCTTACCTGCACACACACCAGGAGCTGCCAGGCGGGTGATGACAGGGAACCAGGCCAACCTTGGCAGGGCTTCCCTGGCTCCTAGTAGGGCCTGGGCACCACTTCCCTAGGCAGCCTGGCCAAACAGCATTGCTGTCACCCCATGTCCCCTTCTCTGCCCAGAGACCAGCCTGCAGCAAAGGGACAATCTATGCCTACACCCCCACAGGTCTAGCCTATGTCTTCACCAGCTTCCCCCATCTCTCTGCTCCTCATCCCAACCCCAAACTCCCCTGGCCTGGTTTCCCCCACCTCATTCTCCCCAGGCCAGACAACCAAATCAGACAGGCAGGGAGGCCTGACAACAGCTGCAGGGGGGCGGAGTTGGGGGGCCTGGGTGAGGCCAGGAGGCAGAGGGGTGAGCCACAAAGGAGCCCTTTGTTGTGCTAACTTTTTCCAAGATGTAAAAGTGGTAACAATAGACAATCCAGACTGGGTGGGGGGAGCCGTCAAGGACAAGGGGGGGGCCCTGGCCTCCATTCCTGGTCAGCATTCCAACAAGCAGAGGAAGGCAGCATTGACCTCCTCTCCCTCCTAACGCACCGGCAGCCCCAAGCCCTACCTCCCCAACCCCTCTTCGAAATGAACAAGACTAGAAGGGGAAGAGGATGAAGGGACCTTTGGGTACAGAGCACAGTGGAGGGAGGAAAGGAGGGACACAGGAAGACAGAGGACACCAGGATGAAGAGCAGATGGCTCTAAGGCCAAGGACAGACACGAGGGGCAAAGGCCCACATTAATGTGGAGCTAAGGCAAAGTCCAGAGAGTGTTACATGCTGAAAGAATGTGCTTTTAAAAACTATTTTGGCAGAATGGGGAAAGATGACCCAGGGCTAGTAGTATGGGCTGAGTGAGGGTTTTTTCAGCCCACCCCCAGCGGCTGGCTCCCCGTGAGGCTGTAACTGGGCCTGCACCTCACCCCCAGCATATTCCCACCTGTCACCCAGGTAACCCAGCTCTGAGGTTTCCCGGCTCTGCCCTTTGAACCCAGTGCCTGAGGCCCAGTCCCCACCTTCCCAGGCCTCCAGCCAGCAGCCCAGCAAGGCAAGAAGGACCAAGTCAGAGGTGTGAGGGTCTCCCAGCCCCTCAGCCTTAAGTCCACCTGGGAAGGGGGAGACAACACAGCCAGCCCCTCCCTGCTTGCCTCCCTCCAAGGCCCCAGCCCACAAATCTCTCTTCTCCCTTAAGGACGACTCAGGCTGGAGAAGGACCACACCTTCTCAGCTCAAAGTTCCAGCGCCCAGCCGAGGGCTGGAACTGGCCTGGCGGACGTCCCCTCCCGATGCCGCGGCCAGGGAGCACCCCTCCCCCACCCCCCTCCCGGGCGGGCGCATCGAATGCTCCTCTCCGGAGTCCCCACACCCGGAGCAGTTCGCAGGCTCGCGCGAGGGACCGGTTTCCTGGAGGAGATCAGCAGGAAATCAGCCGGCCCCCGGCCAGCGGCTCCCCTCCCAATCCAGCTGGCGCCCTCTCCACTACAGCTCCCCTCACAGTCCCTGGGGAGTGTTGAGGAGGGGGCACAGGGCCCTGTCCACCGCCTTCACTCCTCCTGGAGAGAGGATGGGGGCAGCTTCAGGTGCAGCAGCACCACCGCAGACGCCAAAGGCCCCAGCCCAGCGCCCGCCGGATAAGCATCTCTTTCCCCTCCCCCACTACGGGCATCCACGTGCTTCACATTCTTGGACGTCTAGGAACGGGCGGAGGCGTGCAGAGCGGAGATTGCTGGGGGACAGATGGGGGAGCCATATCCTGTGCACCCCTTGTCCTCTAGTGCACCGAAATGGGGGCTGCGGGAGGGAGACAAGGTCCACCGGCCCCCAAAAGTCTTCTCCCACAACATACCTGTTCTCTTCCCAAGGATGGTGGAGGCAAGGGAGGAGTGGAGAGTTCTCCAAGAGGGGCCCCAAGGAGAATACAACCACCCGAGGGCCTCTCCACATCAAGGGGTTCCTACCCAGGTGGTGACATTGGCCCCACAGGCAAGGTCTAGTAACCATCCTCAGACTCCAGTTCCCTCCTGTGGCTTCAGAGCAACCCCACCCCTCCATTGCTGGCGCTGGGTGGACACAGACACACACCTCCAGCCCACCAGGGGATCTGGAGGCAGGCCTCTTGCTCCATGCCACCCCAGGCCAGAGTTGGGACACGTCTCCACTTCCCCAAGTCCAGTGGCTGGGGGAAGTGGAGCTCCCCACCTGGGCAGCCTGCTTGGCTCTCTGGGATTCTCCTCCCTTCCAGTTCTGGGCCAGGAAGAGCTGAGCTGTCCCTGTGGACTAAGGCAGAGACAGGGGCTGGAGCCCATAGGCTCATATCCCAGCTTCCTGCCAGGGCTGTGAAGAAGGCAGGGAGGGAAATGGGCCTGGAAGCCCTACCCCACTCACCCCCATGAGGCAGCTCCTTCCTCAGTACTGGGATAACGGAAAGGTCTTGGTGTCACCTCTCACCTCTCCCTCCCTCCCAGTCTGTGGCCTCACAGCTGATTCTGCCCTAGAGGCAAAGGTCAGGGGGCAGGGCGATAGGAAAGGCAGGGGTGGAGGTGTCTCTGGGGAGGGAAGAGGTGGGCTGTCTATCCACCTCAGTTCTCTTTCCAAGCAAGAAGAGCTTCAGGGGTTGTCCTTTGCCCTTCAACCTTCTCCAATCTGCCAGGCCCCAGGAGACCCACTCCACCCGTGCTCCCTGGCAGGCAGCAGGGTGGCAGCAGGTCTGGAAAGGTAGGAGAGCCTCCTGGGAAGAACTGAGCCTAGAGCAGGGTGGGGAAGAAACCTGAGCCACCTAACAAAAACCCCCTAGTGTCTGCTGTGCTACCCAGTGTACACCACCCCACAACTGGGCATGAGAACACCTAGGTGGGCATCGTGGTACACACACATCCTGGTGCGCATGGAACCCCTGTCCCAGAGGAACCCAGGCTGAACCCAGGCTGGAAAAGGTGCTAGGCTGCCAATGCCCCTCTTAGGGACAACACAAGACCTGGCTCTAGCCCCTAGAAGGGCAACAAAAGGACTCTGGGCTGCAAGGTTAGGAGATGTGCTACCTACTTCCAGAGGAGCCCCAGGCCCACAAAAACCAAACATCTCCCAGAGAACAAACCAGATTAGGATGAGGAGGAGGGAAATTCTTCCCATCAGAGCCCAGCAGCTTCTCCCCTCCATTCCTAAAATGGAAGCATCTAGGGTGCCAGCCATGGGTCTGGGGACAGGACAACCCTCAGATGGACCAGGTGCCCCATTTTAAGATTTAAGGGTACATCAGGACGGCAGCTGGCTGTCTGGGGAAGCTGCCTTTTTGCCACACCCCATGTCAATGCCAAAGACAGGGAGCCCTCCCTGACACCCACTCTAATGACAAGAGGAGGGGCTGGGGGCAGCAGCTGTTGCACAGGAGGGGGTCTCCCCCAGGCTTTGGTAGGGGTGGGATTTGGGAAGGGAGCCCCTCCTCCTAGGAGCAGACAAGCCCACAGGGCAGGACCTTTAGCCCACCCTGCAGCCTGCTGTGAAGCTATGGGATTCTAAGCAAGAAAATATAAATTGGGGGCAAGGGACTGGGGCTTCATGTCCCTAGGAAAAAGAGATGAACGAATGCTCCCAGAATGAAGAAATCCTCAAAGTTCCTCAGCCCTAACATAACAAATAAAGCACTGGGGTTAGGAGGGGGCCGAGAGGACCAACTGTCCACCAAGGACACCCCAGCTGCAGCGAATCTGACGGGGAAGTAAAAGGTAGGGGCAAGGCCCCCACCGCACCTGGCCCACATCCCCAAACACGTGTAGAAGCCCCACCCCCCACCCTCACCTCAGCTCCTACAATAGCAGAGCTGGGGGTGGGCGCAAGGCCGGTACGTACAGTGGTTTGAGCCATTCCAAAGCGGAGTCCGGAGCGGGGTGGAGTAGGGACCAGGGGCGGGGAGCCCCTTCTCCGGAAGCAGACAAGCCCGGTTCTGGTTATAAAAATCCACCACTAGGAAGGGGTTAGGGGCGGGGGCGAGCCCCCCCACTTCCACACTCTCGTACATCTTCCCCCGAGAAGACAGGAGGTCCGGGTGGGCAAGTCCAGCGCGCCGCCCCCCTCACTCAGCTGGCGGCGCCATCTGAGCGGAGCGGCTGGTGGCGAGGGACACGTCCCCTCGCCCCGACCGGCGGGCGGCCGGACAGCAGGGCGCCCCTGTCCTGAAGTGCCCGCGTCTAAGTCCGCCGGTCGCTCGGTCAGTCCCAGGTGAAAAGCGGGAAGTTGCGTGTGCTGGGAGGGGGGTCCCTCGGCGCTCCAGGGAACGCCCGCTGGAGGCCCGGGAACTTGGCGGTTTCACCTCGAGGGGGCTTCCGTCTCGACTCTCCGGTGTCCGGAGTCCGGCGGCTCCCCAATTCCGCTGGCCAGGGGCGGGATCGGCACGGGGCGCGGAGTGGGGTGTGGGGGGGGGGTCACAGAGCACTTCCTCCTGCCCGCTGGGACTCCCGGGCTTCTCCCGGGCGAGGATTCCGGGTGGGGGTGGGGACCCGCGCAGCCCCGCCTCCGCCAGGCCCGGGGTGGCGGGCGGCTAGCTCGGTCTCCGGTGTGCGCCGCGGCCCCCCCAGCCCGCGCGCCCCCTCCCCGGACCCACCCCCTCCTCCGCCCCGCCCCGCCCCGGCCAGGCGCCGCCCCTGGCTTAACCCTTTTCCCGCCGGTCTGGCCGCAGCGGGCGAAACGCAGGGAGGTGAGAGGGAGAGGAGGCATGTGCGCGGCAAGCAGGGGGAGCCGCAGAGGGAGAGAAGAGGGGAAGGACGAGAAGGAAGCACCGAGGGAGGACGACGCCGAGGACACGCGGAGGCCGCGGACGCGGACGGAAGAGGGGCGGGCGTCTCCCCCTTCCCAGTTCCGGCTCCCAGCCTCCCCTGTGCTTTGGTCAGTCCCCCGCCGGGCGATGCCGCGGCGGGGAGGTGGGGTGGTCCCGGTGTCCTCCCCCTAACGCACACCCCTACCCAGCCCCGGCCTCATTTGCCTAATGCAATGCGGCTGAACTCTCGCTGAACTCGCCTGGCGGCGCCTCACCTCCGGGTGACCCACCCACCGCTGCCCGTGACATCACCCGCTCGCCAGCCCGCCGGCGCGACTCGCCCGCCCGCCCCCTGCCCGGGTCCCCCAGACACACAGAGAGCGGCCACAGGAGGCGCAGGGCCGGGGTGCACGTGGCCAAGCATTAAAGTCACGGAACGCAGCGTGCTGGGTGCCCCCAGTGTTACATTGTGCAGCTTGGGCGCTGTGTCAGAATGAGACACTCGGCTTATGTCAGTATCTGTGACATCATGTGTGACTCGGGCCGCCCGCCTGCCGGAATCCGTCGCGGCAGCGCGGTGCTGTTGGCACAAACACTAGGAGAGGGGGGCTCCCCTCCCCTTGCTCTGCGTGCTTCCGGCGAGCAAAGCCCCGCCCAGGGTGTCTCCCAGCTGGGGAACCGGGATCCACCGCCCAACCGTCCAGCCCTGGAGAGATAAAAGGAGGAGCTGGTGCCTTTACAGCGGACCACTTCCTCCTGGAAGCCCTAGGGATTGCCTAGGAAGCCTGTTCCATCGGAAGAAAGGTGGAGAGTGGGTAGGTCCCTAGAAAGAGGGAATAATCCTGAAGGGCGGAGTAACTACCCTATTACTCGGCTCTCTAAAAAGAAGTGTTGGGAATTTACATGGTAGCAAAGGATTTCCTTTTAGAAGCAAGGTTCTTTAAGTGTTGCAATTTAATTCTCAGAGCAACTTCAAGATGTCTTACAAATAAAGCAACTGAGGTCTTAGCAAGTCTAGGCGGGTTCTCTAATCACACTACTAACATACAGGATGGGGCTGGGATTTAGTTCAGTTGGTAGAGCACCCCTCTGCAGTCTCTGAGGTCCGAATTCAATACCCAGCACTGCAATCCTGAAACAATCAGCCATTGAAAACCCTATGAGGGTCGTTATGAGTCAGATACCAACTTTATGGCACCTAACAACAACAATATACAGGATACAGAGGGAACCTTCTGCCACCAAAGCCCATGCTCCCACCAAGCCAAGCCCACACGATAAATTTATTTTCCAAGTGCCTTCTATGTGGCCATTCTGGAGAACTTGCCCTTGGAGTGTTTATATAGTAATAGCCATTAACCAAATAATTACAATCACAATCTCACACACACACACACACACACACACACACACACACACACACTGCAGTTAAGTAATATGAGCCAGCCTGTGCAAAGATCCTGGGGCTATAGAAGTTGGTGAGTTCACACAAGGAACTGATGAAAGACTAGGATGGATGGAGCATAAAATGAGGGAGGGTCGGCTAAGGCCAGATCACCTTATAGGTGTCAATAAAGCTTTTGGATTTCACCTTAAATTCAAGAAGCCATAGAAAAAGTCTAAGCAAAGGAGAGGCAAGATCTGACTGACAGTGTAAAAAGCCCTTTCCAGCAGCAATGTGAATGGATTATAAGATGGTAAGAATGACCACTTGGAAGCTAGTGCAGCAGTCCAGGCAGCAGACAAGGGTGACTCACCCTGGGGAAGTGGCAGTGATGACAGAGGATGGTGGATTCACGAGGCATTTTAGCAAACCCTCTATCACTAAGCTACAACCCCAGCAGAATGAGATATTTTAAAGATACAGCCAATGGGGTGATGGGAAAGGTGGAATCTGGAGTGCAGCTCATGCAGTAGCAAAGCTCCTAAGATAGCAAAGTAGAGAAGTCCACCTGCTGTCAGGTGAGGGGCTCCCAAGGGAGGGAATGATAGGGTCTAGGGCATGGGTGACATAGGGGAAGCTGCCATGGAAAAGGGCAGAGTACCTTGGTGGCCTCAGTACTGTTCTGCCCCATGATGTAGTTTCTGGTACAGTCAGGTGCTAGGCTCTGTCTGCTCGCTGCTGCAAGGTGCTAAGGGACCTGGGAGTCTGCCCCTTATGCCAGGGAAAGTGCTCCCAAATGATTACAGCTCATTGCAAAAGCAAGGGAGAAGTAACTTCATGATAAAGTCATGATCACTGTTAAGAGAAAAAATAAGAAGCCACAGGCATTCAAGTAAGGGAGGGAGAGTGTGGCAAGGAAGGGGGAACATCTGGGAAGGTTTCTGGGAAGAGGGAGCATTCAAAATGTTCCTTGAAGGATGGACAGGATTTCCGGAGTTAGAGAGAGAAGCTGGGGTGGGCAGCAGCAAGGTTGAGGTCATGAAGCAGGTCAAGGCGGAACACAGTGTCCTAGGGCAGTGGGAAAAGAGGGAGAGAAGGAAGACTTGCTATCAGCGGTGGGTGGGGCCTCCGGTGGCAGCTTTCTGCAGCCTGGCACCATCCTGTTCAGCCTCATCTTCCTGAGCTTGGGCTCCTCCTGGGATTTGTGCTTGGCTGGCCCTTAGCAGGTGTGGGTGAACTGGCCCGCACCTGCACCACTGAGGGCTCCCTCCTCTCCCTACCTTCATGGAGAGGACAACAAACAGAAGATCATGAGGCCCAATGGCAGATATACATCGGGTCCTAATACAGGGTGGCCATCCTCCAAGACAGCCAGCCTGCAGCCATACCACTGTGGCATCAGATCCTGCCAGATCTTGGAAGCTAAACAGGGTAGGGCCTGGTTAGTATTTGGATGAGAGATGACCTGGGAACACCAGGTGCGGTAGGCTTGGGAGAAGGACCCAGTAACCCACTCCCAAAACACAATCAGCCACTGAAAACCCTATGAATAGCAGAGAAGCAGTAACAATACTGTTTCGCCTGTTGTACGTAGGGTCGCTATGAGTCAGATAGCAACTCGCCGGCACCTAACAACAACATCCTCCTCCAAGACAATGCCAGGCTGCACCCTGCCCCTCATCATCACTGCTCTCACAAGGTACTTGAAACTCATGGAGGCCACCACCAGCAAGTGGGTCACTGCTGTGTCATGGCAAATCAGCCCAGCCAGGGGCAGATTAGTAGGAGTCTTGCTTTAAAAAGGAGGAAACACATTCAGAGAGGTTGGGTGACCTGCCCAAGGCAACATAAGAAGAACTGTTTTTTAAACTTCTGCCCATGGTGAGGAGATAGGGGTATGGGGTGTGTTGGGTCACCTTCAGGCTGGCTGAGGCTTCCAGCAACCCAGAAGTCCAGATGGGGAATGAAAGCCCTCTATTTCTGATCCTGCTTTAGAGCTAAGTGGCCTACAGTCTGTCCTGGCCATGCAAGGGGAGAAGTGTGATCTGGAGAAGGGCACGACTTCCTCTTTCTGCAGACACTGCTCCCCAAAGGGCAGTCCAGGCGTGCAGTGGCACAGCCCTGTGGGTACACACCCCTTGGCACGAGGTAGACTCAATGCATCAGGCCCTGACTCACCTGAGAAGGTAACAGGCTTCCTTCCCTTCCCTAGTCCCCACCCCCAGGCCATACTGAGACCCTGTCCTGAGGGAGCCTGTGCATTATCTAGACTGGAAGATAAGAGGTAAGAAGTCTGGATTTTCACTGAAAACCCCCAAGTGATGGCCAGGCACAACAGTGGCGCACACTTATAACCCAGCGACTCGGGAGGCTGAAGCAGGAGTACTATTGAGTTCAAGGCCAAAGGCAGCCTGTGTAATTTAACAAGACCCGGATTCAAAATAATAAATGGGCTGGGGAGCAGCTCGGGTAGAGCATTTGCAAAGTGCGAGGCCCGGGGTTTAATCACTCAATACTGTGGAGAAAAAAAGAAAAAGAAAAGAAAAAGAAAACCCGAGTGAAGGTCTTTTGGCTGACTCTGCATTTTGGACCCCAGGAAAGGCATTGTTAGGCAGCACCCCCTCCTCCTAGGCTGTCCCTCCTATTGTCCAGGGAAGGAGTAGGAAGAAAGGAGAGAGGGAGGGAGCACACAATGCATGAGGGAGGAAGAGGAGAAAGGTGCACCCCTTCCTCCCAGGCTGACCCAGACTGGGTCCATTCCCCAGTCTCTAGACACACACCCAGCACACGTGTGGATGGAAAATCTGGAGCCACCCTTTTGCCCTGCTCCTCTGTCAACTGCTTCCAAGTTCCCTGCCCCCAACCCACACAGTGAAACAAAATAAGAATAAGGACTGTGGCTTTTACACTCTGTTCCTTCAGTTTCTGTCTGGAGCAGAGAGGAGGCTGTGGCTGAGCCCTGCAAACTCTGTGGGCTGCAGCAGGCAGATTCGGGGGTGGGTGTGAACAGATTGTATCCACAGCTTCCAGGACAGGATGAGATCTGGCCAGGCTCTCTTATCTCCCTTTCCCTCTAGCCTTCAGGATCCAAAACACAGAAGTGGGTGTGGCAGGGAGGGGGGCTTCGCTACGCCCCCTACTGGGAGAAAACAGGAGGCCCAAAGGCAGACACAGGGCCTCAGCCACTGGGAGGGGCTTTGAACACTGGCCTGAATCTCTACCAGGCCCCTCACACCTGAGAGTGTCCACCAGACTCCCTTCCCAAAGCTGCCTATCTGGATGGTGGGAAACCAGCTGGTACTGTACAGAGTACCTTAATGTCCCTGACTTAGTTACTCCTGTGTAAGTGGGGATAAGGTCCCTCTCCCAGGAAGGTGGGGATGAAGATTTGTACACACAGATGAAGTCCCGGGCCCACAGCAGGTGCTCCATGGTCTCCCATACTCTCCAACTCCCACCCACAAACGGCACAGTGCCATGGCACAGAGTCACGTGGCCAGGCGTGGTGCTGAGGGCATTACCTCTATGAGCTTGCCTGACTGGGCCCTCTGAGGTAGGTTCTAGAAACATCTGTTTTACAGATGAGGATCAGCATACAGTAAGTGGTGCAAATGTCCATATTGTAACCTCCCGGGCCCACTCAAAAGCCCCCACCCATCAGACCATTTTGCCCGTGGAACTCCCAGGGTGAGCCACAGAAAGGTGGATGACTCCTCCTGCCAGCCAGGAAGAGCCACAAGGAAAGCAGAAGAAATAGAGACCCTCCTCTCCTAATCGCAATCTGAAGACCCCACCCCCTTACCCCTTAAAACAGGATACCTATGCCCTAGAGGTCTTGCCCTGCCCCCAGCCCCAGCACACGAACAAGCTGACACGCCCTCACCAGCTCTGGAATTCATTCTCCCCAAACACACTCGACCCCTCACCCAATACACACAAGCCATTAATCCCCTTCTGAACACACACTCAACCTTGACACCCCCACCCCTAAAACACACAACCCTGAGCCTGCACATAATGTACACAGAATCCCAAACCTCCACAGTAAACAACAGCCCTTTGAGGCCAAGCACCAAAAGGGATCGAGTCTTACACTATCTCTGGGGCCTCCCACCCTGGCTCCCTGAGAGGCTACAGCAGGGCAATAACTGCCCCTTCCCACAGGGACCTGGAAAGGGTTTCTGCCCTCCCTCGGGCTATCAGGTTTCTGCAGACCACACACTGGACACTACCTGACATGAGGTGCCTGTGGTGGGTGGGGAGCAGGAGAAGGGAGCTTCCTCAATGAACTTTTCTACAAGCATGTGGCAGAGGACCACAGCATATCACTGTCCCCCATAGGAATGGAAGGCCACCCATCTCCACCCTTCTTAGGAACCTCCTGACCCCAGCACCAGCCCCAAGAGAAGGCTAACCTGCCTCCATCTCCAAAGCAGGAGTGTGAAATTTTTATCTGTCCTGCTTCCCCGCCCAGAGCCGAGGAAAATTCTGGTCACCTGGCACCCCCAGCCCTGAGGCCACACCTCTGGTCCCAGAGAAGGTCCATCAAAAGCTCAGCAACTGGGGATGGGGTAGGAAGAGAAAGTGGTGTTGTTTACTAGGAAGCGGGGAGGAGCTGGGAAACCCACAGGCTCACGGAGGAGGGGGCAGGAAGGGGGCATTGCCTAACCTGGGTGGGGAAAGCCAAAGAAGGCTGTGTTTGCCCGAAATGTGGGCACCCCACCCTGGGAGCAGAAGGTTACCAGGGTGGGAGCCCTCCCCACCCATCTCTAAGAAAGAGGAAGGAGCTTGCAACACTCAGGGGAGAGCAAAGCATTTGCTCCGTCTGGCACAGAACCAGCAAGGGCAGGGGTCAGGCCCCCAGCCGTCCTCTCCAGCCCTCCAGCAAGTCCAGCCCAAGGGAGGAGTTCCCTTCCCATCACCTGGGGAAGAACAAGTTGTCCACAGGCACCAGGTTACAGGATCCTCAACTCCTCCCCTCTAAAACCCCACCCCACCTGACTGCAGGAAGCAGTTAGAATATGCATCCAGAGTATGCATCACACTCCCTTCAAATGCAGCAAGTATTCCACACAGGTGCACCTGTCCAATCCCCAGCAAACGTGGCCGCCGCCGCCACCACTACCACCGCCCCACGCTCCAGCACAGAGGAGAAGATGAGACCAGGTCAGGGGTCCCAGACTCCATCTGCCTCATACTCTTGTGTGAGGCACAGAAAAGGCAAAGACAGAAGATGAAGGTTTGAAAAAGGTTAGCAGGGGAAACTGAGGCAGCACCCGTATGGCTCCATGGCATAAATGGGAGAGGACATAAAGGAGCACAAAATAGAGTCACAGCTCCTGGTGGCTGGTAGGGCCTGGGAGGGAGAGGGCTGTGGTGGAGCCCGAGGAGGCGATCCAGGAAGCAGTGGTGGCGGTGGGCAGACGGCCAGCGTGGGCAGTGAGGCGCCCAGCCAGGACCTGCCCCGGGGACAAAGGGCCTCCCTGGCTCTTGTGGGAGAGCACTGCCACCGTCCTGAGAAGGGGGCACTGACCCGGCCCGGCCAGGCACACAGGGCTGTGGTGCCAGGTGGCTCACCAGTGGCTGCAGGAAGAGCAATAGGTGCCCAGGGCAGGGTGCTCAGTCCCTGCTGGCCAGGAGAGGTGGGACATGTTTCTCAGGTCACCAGCTGACCAGCAGGCCAGCCGTCCATGGCCTGCTCTGCTGCGTCTACCCTCTCCCACCCCCGGCCAGGCCTGGCTCCCTCCTCCCAGGCCCTGGCCTGGCGCCCAGCTGGGCCCTGGGGGCCAGAGTTACTGTAAGTGGCCTGGCAGGCCCCAAGCCTGGACTCTGCCAGCTGGCCATAACCACTGCCACCTCCCACTACCTGGCTTGGCCAGCCAGAGAGGGGACTGAGACCCCCGCCCAGCCAACACATGACCCTAGTGGCAGAGGGTGGAGACCGAAAACACAAACCTGCCAAGACCACGCATGCATCCAGGGCCAGAGCCTGGCCCAAGTTCCCCTCCCAGGACACTTTATCGACCAGGCTCCCAGTGGGAAGTGGGGGAAGCAGAGCTGGCCAGGGTGCGGAAAGCATGGGCTCCGGCTGCGCCTCCCACCTTCTCCTTGAAGCCTTTTCCCTCAGAGCACTGGGAGGGCAGAAGTAGGGTGCTGCTCCTTGCTCTCACTCCACAGAGCTGTCATTTCCACCAAATGTTGAGAGGTCTGTTTACCCTCCTTGAGCCTCTGTGTCCAGTCCTCCTCAGAGCTACTTATGAGCCCCTCAGTGACAGAGACAGGAGAGGAGCATGGGGGACACTGAGGACCGGGACCAGCATGGTTCCATCTCTTCCTCTGCCACGCCCAACATCAACCACAACCACCGCGATCTGCCTCCAGGCCAAAGGACTTCCATCCTCCAGCCTCCCACAGGATGGTCCTCCTCGCCTGGAGACCCTGTTGCGCACTGTGCCCTCCGCAGCACAGATGGGCCAAGAACCCCAGCCCTGAGCCCGCCACCCTTGCCAGACCCTCTGTTGCTCCCTCCCCACCGAACCCACCCCCAGACTCACTGGCTGGGGACGGAGTGCTGTATCCGCTAACAGGAAGCTGGTGCTGCAGAGTGGTCAGAGCGCCTGGCGGGGAGAGTCCACCCAGCATAGGGGGGAAGAAGAAGGCGTAGGGGGGCACCGGGTACCCATTGAGGTGCCCACCCCCAGGTGTCGGGCAGGAACTGCTATTGCTGGCCATGCCAAGTGACCACAGTCGGAAGGGCAGGCAGATAGTCTGGCAGGGGGCCGTGGCGGACTTCAGGCCGCCCCTCCTCGGGGCATCAGGCCTGCACCCACAGGGGGTTTGGGTGGTCAGCCCACCCACCCCCCTTCTGTCCTGGAGCTGCTGTCCAAGGTCAGCAAGGTAATCTCAGCCTTCGGAGTAGAGCCCCCACCCTAGCTGGGGGCCAGGTGGGCTGGGGCTCCTCCCAGGAGTTGGTCCTTTCGGTAAGCAGTTCTGTGAGCTGTGGCTTTCCTGGGAAGGTCCAGAGCTGGTCTTCAGGATGCCAAAAGAGATGCCGCTCCTAGATGGGCCCCGGCTAGGTGGCTGGGGGGGCCATGTCCTTTGGCGCTGCAGAAAGAGGAAAGACAGGTGAGTGGGCAGTGAGGAGCAGGGATTCCCCGTGGAGCTTCCCAACCTGGGCGGCCGGAGATTTTCCCGCGGCACCCAGCTGAGCAGACTGCTGGCACCATGCCTAGCTGGCAGAGCCAGCCTGGGAGCAGGGCCCAGACACTGCTGGGGGGGCAGGATAGCACAGCCAGGCTGGGGAGATGGGACATAGCCCAGAGCACTAGACGGCCTCTCACCCAGACTCCACAGGGAAAGGGTCCACAGTGCCACCTCAAAGATCAGCACAGCAGAGGCAGGCAGCTGGCTCTCCTTGCCCCAGTGTTAGGTTACCTGAGGTCAAGATACAGAGACCAAGGGCTTGGGGGGTGGCGGGGGGAGGAAAAGCCGCTTCCCTAAAGCATTGGCACTTCTCAGAAAAATGACTCCAAAGCTGGGGGGCCCTGCTTACACCACTTCCCCCCAAATTCAAGCCCCAGCACCCTAGATAGGTTGGTCCCACAGACCTGGGGAGAAGGCCCAATCACATGCACACAGATAGGGGAACTGGGAACCCTAGACATCATCTCCAATGCGTAACAGCAAGGATGCTCCAGGGAGGCAACATGTCAGGAAGGCAGGGACAGCCCAGGATGGACATCTCCCACATTCCAGCAATGAAGGGCCAAGGGAGCTTGATCTCAGAGTTCACCAGACTTCTATCTGCAATAGCAATATCCATGGGATGAGGTGGGAGGCAGACAGAAGATAAAAGACCAAATGCCCCCTCATCAGTCTGTACACAGGTCCATAACCCATTTGAACAGCTGGGACCAGAGGATATGCGTAGATAACACCATGGGGTGGAGAGAGATAGTGATGAACCCAGAAATTTCACAACACAGTGAGATGGATAGGCAGCAACAGAGCAGAGAGAGAGAAAGCAAGAAACAGATTCACAAGAGGATACTTCAAATCCATCTGGGTATAGGTTATACAAAAAAAAAAATACACACACATTATAGATACACACACACACACACACACACACACACACACACTTATATGACAAAAGCCAGGTGCCATGGGGACATGCCTGTAATCCCAGCAACTTGGGGTCAGAGGCATCCTGGATAATTAGTGAGATTCTGTTTCAAAATAAAAAAATTTAAAAAGGGGCTGGGGGTGCAGCTCAGTGGTGGACTGCTCAGGTTCAATCCCTCCATACTGCAAAGACAAACAAAAACAAAAAAGACAAAAAAATCATGGCCAATCAAAACCATAATGAGATCTGCCCAGTTTTGCTTCCTTTCCATTTTTCTCCCACCAAGTACCGATCTCAAGAATATCCCCTAAGTCAGGCACCATGGTGCATCCCTATAATCCCAGCTACTCAGGAGGCTGAGGTAGGAGGATCTCAAGTTCTAGGTCAGCATAAGCAATTTAGCAAGACCCTGTCTCAAAATAAAAAATAAAATGAGCTGGAAATGTAGCTCCGTGGTAAGAGTGCTTGCCTAGCATGTTCAAAGTCCTGGGATCAATCCCTACTATTATTACTACTATTAATAATAATAAATTAAATAACAAGTATTGATGGGGATATAGAGAAATTGGAATCCTCACACATTGCTGCTTGTTGTTGTTGTTGTTGTTAGGTGCCGTCGAGCCGGTATCCAACTCATAGCGACCCTCATAGGGTTTTCAATGGCTTACTGTTTCGGGATTGCCTTGGGAGTGGATTGCCAGGTCCTTCTCCCCTTTGAATTGAACTCGGGACCTCAGAGACTGCAGCGCAGCGTTCTACCAACTGAGTTAAATCCCAGCCCCCACACATCACTAGTAGGAATGTAAAATAGAACAGCCATAAAATAGAATAGCCGCTTTGGAGAACAATTCTCAAAAGATTAAATGTCAAGCTGGGGGCAGTGGCATACACCTCTAATCCCAGCAGCTCAGGAGGCGGAGGCAGGAGGATTGCAAGTTCAAGACCAGAGGCAGTCTATGTAACTTGGTGAGACCTTGTCTCAAAAAAAAAAAAGTAAAAAAATGGGCTGAGGATGCAGCTCAGTGGTCCAGGTCCAGCACTTGCAAAGCATGCAAGTGTGAGGCCCTGGATTCAACCCCCTGTACCACACACATACACACACACAAAAGGTTAAACGTGGAGTTAGCATATGACCCCACAAGTCGACTCCAAGGTATCTACCCAAGGGACAGGACAATAGTCCACAAAGGGAGTTGTGTATAACTGTTCAGAGCAGGACGGTTCATAAAATAGCCAAAAAGTGAAATGAACCCAAATGTCCATCATCTGATGAATGGATAAATAAAATGTTGTATATCAGGCCAGGTGCAGTGGTGCTTGCCTGTAATTCCAGCGACTCAGGAGGCAGAGGCAGGAGAATCGCAAATTCAAGACCAGAGGCAGTCTGCATAATTTAGTGAGACCCTGTCTCAAAAAGTAAAAAAATGGGCTGAGGGTGCAGCTCAGTATGGCACTTGCAAAGCATGCAAGTGCGAGGCCCTGGGTTCAACTCCCAGTACTACGAAAAAAAAAAGTTTGTATATCCAATAGCAACCCTAGGTACAACAGAACAAAACACCTCCCAATTCAGTGCCAGGCACATGAGTTTTTTTATGTTTAAGCCCATTGTTGCAGCCTATTATTCTGTCCCCCAAAAAGGAATGAAGTACTTACTGATAGACACTATAACATGAATAAACCTTGAAAACAATGATTGTTACAAAAGACCATATGTTCTATGATTCCATTTATATCAATGTCCAGGAAAGGCAAATCTACACAGGCAGAATAGATTTGTGGTTACCAGGGGCTGGGAGTGGACTTAAGGAAAATAGGAAGTGACTGTTGATGGGTATGGGGGCTCTTTTTAGAGTGATGAAAATGTTCTAAATTGACTGTGTTAGTTGTTGCACAACCCTGTGAACACGTGAAAATCAATGAATTATATACTTTTTTTTCTTCTTTTTGGTTTTCTGAGACAAGAGTCTCACTATATAGCCCAGGCTGGCCTCAAACTTGCATTCCTCCTGCCTCAGCCTCTTGAATGTTGAGATTTACAGGAGCACTCCACCACATCTGGCTTGAATTGTCTATTTTAGTGGGTGAATTTGATGGTATATGAACTATACCTCAATGAAACTGTTAATAAGCTGGGCATTGTGGCGCACATCTGTAATCCCAGCACTTGGGAGGCAGAGGCAGGAGGATCAATGCAAGTTTGAGGCCAACCTGATCTACATAGCAAATTCCAGGACAGCCTGGGGTACACAGTGAGAGACCCTGCCTCAAAAAACCAAAACCAAACCAAACCAAACCAACAAAAATGGTAAAAAGAAGAAGAAAAGAAACAGGACCAGAGAAGCCCAAAATAAGGACTTGTCCCTTTCTGACACCCTCCTTCCACCCCAACCCAACAAGCTCCTGACATACCAGGTTCCAAGCTCAAAGCTCTAGGCTCAAACCTGGAGACCAGGAGATAGCATTTGGCTGGGGATGGGGAGTTCCTGCCAAAGCCACTGTGGAAGAAGCCAGGACTTCTGCGCCCAGCTGGACTGGCAGCCAGACTGGATTAGAGTGAAAGAGACAAGGAAAGAGGGGAGAGGTACTGGCTAGGGAGGAGGCAGCTTGCCCCTGAAGTGAGATCTGGACTGTGTTGATGACCATGATTTTTTACTGTTACTCATTATGACCGTGGAGCCTCTCTCTCCTCGCTCCTGAGTGAGGTACCCCCTTCCCTCTCAGGCCCTGGGTTGATTCCCTCTCAGGCTAAGAGGGTGGACTGGGGAAGAAGGGGGGCCCCACCCACTAGACCAGCTGCCACCCTGCCCTCCTACCAGAGGGGCCCCACATAACAGGAACTTGAGCTGGGGGAGACAAGCAAGGGGAGGAGGGGCTGGCTGAACTTCATTGGCATCTACAGTTAGACCCTCACACACATACCCCTCACACTTGCAGAAACTCATGCACACCGGTCTACAGAAAATATCTGGGTGGGCAAGAGCATGCTTGCAGCCCCAGCCTGTGTGTGCAGGCCTGCACGTGAAGAGAGGGAGTCCAAGATACCATCTCTCCACACCTGGGCTCTGCCACACAATGAACACAGCCCAGGACTTGTGTGCAAGGGTCTCTGTAAGCACTCTCAGAAGATACACAATTTCCCAGCATGCACATTCCCTGGCCCTCACACTGCCTCTTTAGCCAGCAGATACTCCTGTGTACAATGTCGCCCAACACACACCAGGATCTGTAAACACAGGTGGACTCAGGTCCACACAGAGGCTGGCCTCCCTAGCAATGAGGCCTAGGAGGCAGCTGACCCAAGTAAGGCCTCCTGGGCCAAGTTTGAGGCCCAGAAGCCACTCACTCCAGACCCCAGGCATTGGGACCTAGCTTGGCAGGGGACAGCATACCCGGCCTGGACTTTATGAAGCCTCACTTTGTACTTTCTGGAGTCTGACCTTGCCTCCAGAGAAAACTACAGCCATCCTTAGAATTGATGCCTAAACTCTGTCCCTGAAGAGTTTGAAACTGGATCAAATTTCAAACCAATCCCAGGAACACACTCCCCAGAGAGGGGCTGGAAGGCCTCAGAACTCCAGTAGCCTAACCCAGCTCAGCCTGCAAACATCAAGGCAGAGTTGCTTAGCTCCCTGGGGAGGGAGGGTGCTCCACCAAGGGAAGGAGCAAAGGTCACAGAAATGGGCCTAGAGCCAAGCTGACCAGGGAACAGGGATGAGCAAGGCAGTGACAATGAGGGTGGGGCTGGAAGAGCACAGTCTGCCTCCAAAGGTCCTAGGGGAGCTCCTACTCTCTGCACCCAAGGGTAGAGTGGGCCCCACCAGAGAATCGAAACCAGTACCAAAGGGAGGGAAAACAAACTACTCACATCCAACCTCCACCCTATGCCCGACACCTTCACTGCCCACAGGCACCCTCCCTAGAGAGAGAGAAAACCACAGGCCCTTACCTCCAATACACTGAGCCCAGCAGCAAAGGGATGGCTGCCACCAGCATGCATCCCTGCTCACTGGGGCCTCTCACCCCTGAAAGTTGCCAGGATTCGCTCCTCCAGTGTCAGGTGGTCCCAGCTGCCCACACCTTGTACCCCAGAGTCACACACTTAGAGAGAAAGGTGAGAGTTGCCTGGGCCATGAAGATGGTAGATAAAAACCAGAGGCCTGAAGGGTCAAATCTCAGCTCTGCCACTCTGGGTGACCTTAGGCAAGTCGCTTAACCTCTCTAAGCTCGTTACCTCTCTGAGAACTGCCTACCTCAACAGCCGGTGACGTGGGATGAACTTCTGGAAAGCACCCCATGCAGCCTGGCGCAGGGAGCCCAGGGTACCTGGGCCCTGGCTCCTCCCCCACCACTCCCCATGGCCAGGGCCCTGGGCAGTTTGCCTCTTTTCCCTTGCCTCGCCCCAACCAGGGCCAGCATCTGTGGACGGGGCTGGGAGGGAGCATTACCCATTTTCCAGTGTCTGCTTCCCCCCAGACAGAGGAGAGGGATGTGGGGAGAGGGATATTAGGGGTGTGGGTGGAGGCCTGACCACAACCCTTTTCCATATTCCCTTCTTACGTTTCAAAAACCAGAAAAGGGAAATCTTTGGATTGGGGGACAAGAGAAGGGGAAGAGAAATCCACCATTTCCTCCCCATCCTCAGGGGAGAGGGGCCAGGGGTCCCCAAGCCCAGCTGGACTGGGTCCCTCCATTCCTCTCCTCTCTGCTCCATGGTGGATCCCCACAAACAACTGCTCCCCAAGAACAGAAGTCAAGCAGTCCCCTCTGGAGGAGGGGGCAAGGATTGGGGAGCTTAAAAGAAGGGGAGACAGGGGGGTTCCTAAGCTTTCTAGACAGTTAACGATTCATATGCAAATGACACTCGGAGCTCAAACTCAACTTGGGCCAGGAGGACTCCAGCCCAGGCAGAAAAAAGCCCTGCCTTCTTTAGACCCCCTACCCTGCCAGGAGCTGGCGGAGCTGGCCAAGCAGGGGCAGGGTGGGACAGGGCCAACTTCAAACTAGAACAGTGGGCTGGAACTATTTATAAACTTTCCAGGAAAACACACTCACACTCACAAAGCCACAAACTCTCCCCTCCCCCACGCTCCTCCATCTGCAGACAGAGCTGGGGAAAGGTGACAGCCACTACTCTCCCTTTACCCCCTTTCTCCAGGGGCCTTCTAGCCTCCACTCTCACTCCTCTCCTTCCAGGCCAGCCCAGCCTCACTCTGAGACTACCCTGAAAGGGGTCACCTGGGGAGGCAGGGACAGGTGGAAGGCACCTCTTCTCCACTAACCCCCTCAAACTCCAGCCTGCCTTTCTGCAGCTAGGACTGGTTCAAAGCATGTCCTCAAGGAGGTTAGAAACACAAGGGCAGCATCTTGCTGTGGGAGGTGAGGGGGGCTGCCACTGTCCACTGCGTCAAGACATGGTGCCTCGTCCCAGAAGAATGGATCCTCAATTTGTCCTCCACATAGCACAAAGTTTAGCCTCAACAGCCTTCGTAATTTGGCAAGACCCTGTCTCAAAAAATTTAAAAATGGGCTGGGGATGCAGCTCAGTGGTACAGCACTTGCAAAGTATGCCAGCGCGAGGCCCTGGGTTCAACCCCCAGTACCAAAAAAAAAGAAAGAAAAAGTTCAGCCTTGGCTCTAGACCTGCCTGGCCCCCAGACTCCACAACGTCAGTGTCACTGACCTCCAGGCAGGCAGGGCAGCCAGACAACCCAAGTCCAGGACAGGTAAGGTTCTAGGAGAAAGACGGTAGGGAGCCCCTGCTGAATCCCCCCAGATACCATGCCCTAGAACCCCCTGGGGGACATGCTCAGGAAGTCAAGGGTGGCTGAGGGGTCCACCAAGAACTAAACCCACAGCCTCCCACTGGGGCTTCCTTGGAAGCAGAGAGTAGGTGAAAGGGCAGGGGGCAGCCCAGGCCTCACAGAGGGGACCAACCCATGGGGAAGGAAGAAAACAGGAAGAGGAAGAGAAGAGCCTGCCCAGGCCACAGCCAGACCACAGGAGTGTGAGTACCACACAAAGGCAGCTCTGTCTGATGGGGGACCAACGGGGCACAAAGGGGACCCCCCAGCTTGGAAACCACCGTTCTCACACCCAGCCTGGCATGGGGCTTTCCCCGCCCTCACCTTGGCAGCTGCCCCCCATTGCCGCTGCCTCTTCCCTCTCCACCATGCAGGAAGCTCAACTTGCTCACAATTGCAGGGGGCGCTCACAGAAACAGATGTGGACAAGGCCACAAGCAGGAGGTGGGCAGCCGAGGTCCCCACTCATGGCCTCCGCTCAGCCCCAGCCCTGAGCCTGCAGCACTCTGAATCTTAGGGCAGGCTGCCAACAAGACTAGATGCTACCACCCCCCTCCCAGCAGCCCTCCCTGGGGACCCAGGCTGCAGGGAAGCCAGGAACACCCCCCTCCTACCTCAGGATATCCTTTTGGCTCTGACCCCAGACCAGGCCTGAGTCAGACTGTGCCCCACCCTATACCCCCACACCCATGGACCCCCCAGGAACTTCCTACTGCACACCCAATCACTCAGCTGGGGTAGGAGCCCGGGGAATCTCTTCCCCACTCCATTCCCAGCACGTCAGGGAAGCTCACAGCCGGTGGGGAAAACAGGTCACAGAGCCCCAATGCAGCCCTGTAAAGAAGAGGTCCTGAGAGTCAGGGAAAAGCTGATGCATCCGGCATGCAGGAGAGAGCCATCTGCAGAACCACCTCCCCAGCCCCCAAACAAAACACACACAAGGGACCCAGCCTGGATCCCAAGATGTCACAGAAACTCCCAGGATAGGGAGGGCTCTAAAACCATACAGGAAGACAGAGAGAACAGGGGGTGCGTGACGGGCCGAGGGACCCAGGCTGCGGGGGATGGGGCTGCCAAGTAAGACAGACACTGCCACAGTCAAGCACAGCCAGACGTGGTCAGTCTCCCCAATACTCAGTCTGAGTAGGTGGCTGTGACTCCTTCCCACAGGCAGAAGTCTGGGGGGCCCTGGGGCATCTGAGACCACACACACTCAGCCTGAAAGGCCCCCTAGTTAGGCTCCCCAAGTCCCCTCCTAATTGTGGGCCTTGAGGGGAGGGGCAGCTCTCTCCCCACAAGAATCAGGGGTAGTGCCTAGGGCGGCCATCACCATGGCAACCAACAACAAACATCCCGGGAACCACAGTGGGACAGGAAGTGACAGTCACGTGACAGGAAGACTTTTTTTTTTTTCTCTCACAGTTGGGGAGGTAGCTTAGATTGTTTGCAGTCCCTGGGGGAAGTTAGTTGTCTCTCCCCCTGCAATACTCCCCTACCTGGAGCTGGAGAGAAGGGGGTTCTGCTGGAAGAGTGGCCACCCTCCCCATTGTGTGCATGCTCAATTAAGACAAGACTGACTGGGCCCTCCCTCCCCACCTGCCACTCATGGTTCCTCCCCTCGGTCCCCCTCCCCTCCACTTCCTGCCGTGACTGGAGATCAGAGAACTCCCCACCGCAGCTTCCCCTTCTCAAGTCTCAATTCCTGGGCTGCAGGTTTCACTGTGGGGCAAGGGACAGAGGGAAGAAGGGATGAGGACCTGCAGTAGGACCCAGGAGACAGAGGCTCCAGGAGGAGGGGCCAGAAGGAAGCCACTCCAAGGTAGGTGTGTACAGTCAGGCACACAGCGAATGGGTCACTGTGACACACCGATGGACGGGCACAGTGACACACAGAGACTGCGTGACCTCAAGCAACTCTGGGGAAGAGGGAGCAGGGCCAAAGGATCCAGCCAGCACACCCCACTCAGGCCAGGTCCTGAGCTTCCAGGCTCAGCCTGGTGTCAGCTGGCCTCCAGGCAAGCCAGGTCCCAACTGCCCAGCCCCTGCCATCTCTCCCCTCCCTTTTGTGCTAAGGAATCCCTCTCCCTGCTCCAAGGTGCCCGCCCAGATGAGGGCACCTTGGCTGGAGGTGGGGGGAATGGAACCTCCCTCCACCCCCTCCCCTTCTCTGCAGATGTCCCAGACTATATTTAGCCCAAACCGGGCGGCCAGCCAGACCGACTCCCCACTGGCCCGGAGCTGAGCTCCCAGTTTTTATGCAATTAAAACATTAACAGAGAAACACCCCTATCTATCCCATACCCCACCCCCCCAAACACCCGAGCACACATACACACACACTCCACTGCTGGAGCAGCAGAGCTCTGAGAACTTGAAGGAGGGCAGCCAACCTCTGCAGCCAGTGATGGGGGTGGGGAATCCTGGGGCAGGATGGGGGCATCAATGCTGAGATCAGATTGACACTCAGGGAGGTGGGAGGCAGGAGGCGGGCTTTCCTTGTTCCAGCCGGCCGGAATTAAAAGGCAAATCTAGTGAGAGGGGGTTGCCTTGCTGCAGAAATTCCACCTGTCATTTTGCAGCCCCCTCCCAAGCCAGCTCCAGTTACAGGGCTGAGGTTGGCAACAGGTGCTGGCCAGGCTGGCAGCAGCCTAATCCCCCCACCCGCTCCCCAGGCTGACAGTGGTGCCTGGCAGTCCAGCAGGGGCCCTTTGGGGCTGGACGTTAAGTGGAAGGAGGTATTACTGCCTGCAGGGCTGGGCAGCCTGTGGTGCTCTGTAAGAACTGGCCCCTGTACGCTGGAAAAGCTGAGGAAGCCAGGGAAAACTTAGCTCTATAGCACCTATTTCATTTCCCTGTGATGCCAGGCGGGCGGGCTAGAATGTGGGAGGTCTGTCTGCCTGCCTGCCTCTTCCTCCTCCTCCTTTCCAAATTCCAGGAACAGGCAAGGGAGGCTCCAGTTGCGGGGAGAGGAGCGTAAGCAGGCGGTCCCAGCTGGGGGGGCCAAAGGGAGGGGGCGAGAACCAGAGCCGGAGGCAAGATCCAGACGAAGCAAGAGACACCCACACCCAAGCGAGACTGGGGACAGACACACCAACGCTGACACATCCTCACACTCTGGCCCGGGTCCCTGCATGCAGCCCACCCTGCAGGACACCCAGACACCCTCAGCCACTCCTGCCAATTCCCAGAACACTCCCCGGACACACACGGAGATCCAGGCGCTGACCCCCATGTCACATCCTCCCACAAACCGTGTGGGCTCCAGAGAGCAGCCGCAGGGTAGAGAGGGGAGCTGAGGGAAGCAGAAAGAGAAAGACAGCAGGCATCACAGAAGTTGTGCACCCAAAGCCCTGGGAACTGGGGGAATCAATGCTGCACTCCTTTCCCAAAACCCAGTAAGTCAAGACAACCCTGGTCATCTTGCCAGGCATCCTGCCAGCTTCCCACACTCCCAAAACCAACACCACCACACAAGAGTATGGGGTGCTGGGAGTGGAGTTACCCTGCTTACTCGTCACGGGGGCGGGGGCGGGTAGGATTACCTTCCCCAGATGCCCTAGATCCCAAATAGACTCCAGAGACCCCCAACATACCCACCCCTCCAGCTGAGTCTATTTCCTGCCCCACTCTCACTTCCCAGATGACATGGATCTGTTGTATTTGGGGCAGGCCCCACCCTCCCATCACCCAGTTCTAAGGACCATCTCACCTAAGACCCCCCAAGTCTGAGCAAAGAGAGGTGTAGGGAGGAAAGTCTCAGAAAGCAGAGCCAGTTTTGGAGACCAAATGGTTCTGGAGAACGGGAGCTCATTACAGTCTGGGTCAATGTTCCCTAAACAGACCTGAAAGCCACTCAGTGTCCTCTCTTCCACACTAGACAGGGTGGCAGGAACCACGTCATGGCATGTGTGGGTGACTGTGCCCAGCAGAAGAGGCACAAGGGTGATCAGGATGGGGCTGCCTACAGCTAGCTTCCTGCCAGGCTGCCGCATGGTTGGGAGTAGGAAGGGAAGTAGGAAGCTGTCTCAGGGTGGCAACAGGGGCATTTAAGGTCATTCTGAGGGGGCAGAGACTTAGGGCTACAGCAGCACTAAGCGTTTCCCAGCCCAAGGTCTTCTCACTGCCTCAGGAGTCTAGTGGTAGAACCCCCGCAGTGACTGCCCAGGCAGGTTCACACCCTCCAAGACCCTGCAAATCCACCATCCTCAGCTCCTAAAGGACCACTGGAGTCTGACCCCACTGACCTCTCAGTTTCATGGCCAAGACTCCCAGGCTGTACTGATGTCCCAGCTCCTCCCAGTGCACCATTTTTCACAGCCACAAACTCCCTGACTCCACAACCGCCCTCCTTCTTCCTCTAGGAGGAAGAACCACAAATCCAACTCCAAATACTCTTTTCTTATTCCCTCCCCCAGACTCATCTCCACCCGTATCAGGGGAAGCCCCAAGGCTCCAAGCCATCCCCTCTCCAACCTGGGGCTTCCCCAGCCCAGTCTCCCCATAGAGCCCTGGAGGATTGTGTGGAGTTTGGGGGCCTGAGCCCCAATTTCCCAGCAAGACCTGGGGGGTTCTTATTGTACCACCTCCCTTCAAACAATCTTGTCCTGTGAAGACTGCAGCCAGAAAAAGGGATGATATCCCTGAATCTCCCCATTGGTGGAGGGTGGTCAGCAGAGCTGAGGGTTGGGGCAAGGAGCAGAGGTGGAGAGTGCTGGAGTGGTGTCAGGAATAGGCCCCGCAGAGAACACACACATACACAAATGTGCACAGAGGCAGCAGACAGAAAGCAATCTGGTTGCAAGAATGGGAGCTAACCCCAGGTGGGGGTGGGGGCACCCTTCCATGTCAGCATGCTGGGTATCCTATTCAAGATAAGACAGGATGAAGGGTGAAGAAACTTCTCCAAGGCTGTGGGCTTTTTTGTTTGATTTGGGTATGAACTGGTCCCCACCCCCAGTCTAGCACACTGGGGGCCTGTCCCCCTTCCCACGGACCAGCCTGACAAAGAGGCAGTACCCAGAAAGGGGACATAGCCAAGCTGATTTTCCAGCACCGCCCCACACACCCAAAGCGCGCGCCCGCGCGCGCGCGCGCACGCACACACACACACACACACACACACACACAAACACACACATCTGGCTAGCAGCTTCCTAGCCTCGTGGGTGGCACCAGGTCCCAGACATCCTCAGCAGAGCAAGGTCAGCTAGTCTATTCCGTCCTCCCCTCACCCCAAAAAGCGTCCACAACTCCATGGTGGCATGAAACCCAGGGACACTCTACCCAACTGCACTGGCTCTTGCAACCAATTCTGATGACTCCCCACACTCCACCGGGGACACCAGCTGAGCGGGCCCCGCCCCCCCAGCTAGCTCCCTCTGTTTGGGGTGGGCCCCTGGCTGATTCTCCCCAAACCACAGGGCAGCTCAGGTAACACGAGGCAGAGAGGGAGAGGGCTAGTCCGTTGGGCATCTGACCTGTCTCCAAACAGGTTTGAAAGTCTTTTTGTTTTGCTTGGTTTTGAAGAGAAAAGAAAAGGCAGGAGTTCCCAGCAGCGAATCCGCCACGGCTCGAGGGCTGGGGACACACGCGGCAGACAGCCCTAGACGCCCCACGGCTGCGCGCCAAGACTCGACTCAGACAGACGCACAGACCGGGCTCCCCCACCCCGAACACCACAGCGTTGGGTTGGGAAGCCCAGGAAACCCCAAGTCCCCGCCTAGCACCCTGTCCCCGCCTGCAGCTCCCATACAGAGCAGGCCACGGCTCCATGCATGGAGAGCTGAGGGCTCCTAAGGATCCCAGCGGAGAGGTTACCTCGCAGCACGGGGACGCAACCCGTCCGGGGTCCGCAGGCACAGCGTATCCCCTAACCCAGCGCTTTGGCGCTGCCTGGCGTCGTGGGTGTGGGGTCTGGGGAGAGAAGCCGTCCGGGGGGCCGCGGCTCAGGGGCGCCGGGCAACAGCAGCGGCCATAGCGAGTCACGTGCAGAGGCTGAAACTTTACCCGGAGCCCCAGACTGGGGGGGCGGGGGCGGAGGGTAAGGAGCCGGGGTTGGGGGGAGCCCCCTCCTTCAGCCCCGCCCTGCACGCCCATCAGCCAATCACCAGCCAGGGGCGGGTTCTCAGGCTCACGCCCGCTGCTTTCTCCTTAATAGACCCAGGGAAGGCGAGTCTTAAAGGAGCCTTTCCCAGTTGAACTTTGGACCGTGGGAATGTGGAGAATCCCTTCCTCAGCCCCAGAATGGGAGATTCAGAGGTAGGAGAGGATGAAGTTCTGCAGAAAGAGTGGAGACAGGCCTCGGTGGAGAAAAGACCACAGCGTGTGTTATCATACACTCCCTTCCCAACAACACACCCACACGCAATAGGAACACTACACACACGCCCACACACCTAAACCTGGGAAGAAAGGAAGTGATGTAATATGGAAGTGAACGCACCTGACTCCTGGCCCCAGCTGACAAACCCCTGTCACATAATCCTCCAGTAACCAGCTGGAACTGAGAGCTGTGTGACCTTGAGCAAGTCACTTCCCTTCTCTGGATCTTAATTTTCTCTTCTGCCAGAAAAGAAGTACAAGAGTCTATCTCCCGCACTTACATCTCTCTCCCCAAACACCTCTCCAGCGAGTGGGTCTGAGGAGGAATTCTGGTCCAACTCAACTCTGCGGGCCCCCTTAAAATACCCTCCTATCAAAAAGTCACTGTTAAAACTTCCAGTAGAGGCGCCCAGGAGCACTCCTCCAGGCTAAAGACTGACTCAAGCTTCTCTCTCCTAGCCAAAGCTGGAGGAGTCAGGAAAGCTCTTATTCATGTTCCAGTTAGACAGGATCTAAATCACGGTCCATCTGTAGACCCCAGTCCCAAATACAGCCACAAGACCCTTCCTAGCCTACTGCTCCATTTGGGAGGATCACGTTCCCACTACTAGCAGTCTGTGGGGAAGGAGGGAAAGAGAAGTGAGCGGATTCACTAGGGAACACCCTCCTCACCGCGTTCCCTGGCAGAGAAGTGACCACAAGTGCCCCCACAGGACTTCCCACTGAAAAGGGAAGTGTCACACTCCCCAGCCTCCATCCCAGTGAAGAGACGCTGAACCTGATCCGTGGCAGAGCTCTTAGACCCCCGCTTGACAGGCAAGGAATGAAGGGCCAGCAACAGACACAGGTTTTTGGCCATGGTCGCACCAGCTGCAGACCGGATCTAGAATTGAGGTATCTGGAGGTCTTTCTCTGCCTTTAACGCCCCACCTCGCCCCCGCCTTAGGCCATAGCACAGTCCAGGATGCTGTGCCTTGAGGTCCATCGCAGGGGAA
Source organism: Pedetes capensis (assembly GCA_007922755.1). Taxonomy (NCBI): domain Eukaryota; kingdom Metazoa; phylum Chordata; class Mammalia; order Rodentia; family Pedetidae; genus Pedetes; species Pedetes capensis. The sequence goes on along the minus strand of VMDO01002753.1, from coordinate 44,253 downwards.
CACCGCTTCGGCAGCGCACCCCAGGCCCCTTCTCGCCCGCTGGGCCTGGGCTGTCTTCTGCTCCCGTCTGGGTTTCCGTCTGCCGGTACGAACCTCCCGCCCAGCCCCTCCCGCCCTGTCCCGTCCAGATCCATCCGCAAACATGCGCTCAGCGGGCAAGAATGCGTCAATGGCTCCCAGATGTGGACTCTGATGCTTAACCCCTTCTCCCCCACCCCACCCGCCCCAAGGGCCTTCCTGCCTGAGCCCCACCAACAGCAGGGGCCTCCGCCCAAGTGAGGAACCAGCCTAGGAGGGGGCTTGTGCACCTCCAGCCCCAACAGGCTCCTCCCAGCCTAGATCCCACCACCTGAGGCCAGAGAGGAAGGCTCATGGACAGAAAAATGTAAACGTGCATGCCTACAGCTACACTACCTCCCACGTGAACGACCTTCACATACACCTGCCAGCACAGGGGTTCAGGTATACTTGTGCATTCGGAGATTCAACCACGCTAACACAAATGCATACCTACATGTACATTCAGGGCACAAATGTGTACACGCCTCAGAGACCCATATGTATAGCCAGCATGAACAAGAATATACAGATATGTGTGCACATACAGGGGCATGGAGCAGAGGGTGAGGCATGGTCTGAACACACACAGCAGTAGGCCATGTGTGGTTGAGGGAAGAAATTCACACACACACAAATCCTCCCCCCACAGGGAATCAGACACCCATACACGACTGGCACTCATGTGTACACACAGCCTGCACACCTTTGGGACACTCCCTTCCTCCCCAGGGCACCCAGTACCACTTGTCCAAAGTCCAGCCCTACCCAAGTTTGACTCCAGAAGCCAGGAGAGGTCCCCAAGTGAGGGGCCAGGAGTGTTCAATCCATAGCAGCTGAACTCCAGCTGTGCTGGCCTCACAACACAACTTCCACCCCAGTCCCACTAGGGACCTTGATGCAGAAGAATACTCGGAATGCAGCCGATGAGCAGAGACACAGGCCCAGGGTGCCTTGCTCTTCAGGAAAAACACCCCTTCTGGGGCCGACCCCTTCCCTGCACATAGGAGATAGGCTGAGGAAGGACTGAACCAGTGATTTCCCAAGACAAGGATGTCTCTTCAAACTAAGGAAGCCAGAGAGAGAGAGAGCCAGATGGGTATAACAGCCCCCAGTCATCAAAGGAGATACAAGGTAGCCAAGGAGGGCCCACATTTCTGGCAAAACAAGGCCTCCCCCTCACAGCCCATGGGCGCACCTAACTAACAGCATTAAGTGGCACTCCCAACACTTGGAGGCTGAGGCAGGAAGATCTCAAGTTCCAGGCCCTATCTCTTTAAAAACAAACAAACCTGCAGAAAGAGAGAACCTCAAACAACCACCACCACAACAACAAAAGAACAGCGTTGAGCCAGGCATGGTGGCGTATCCCTGTAATCCCAGCAGCTTGGGAGGCAGAGGCAGGAGGATCCCAAGTTCGAGACCAGAGGCAGTCTGTGTGATTTAGCGAGACCCTGTCTCAAAAAGGTAAAAAAATAGGTTGGAGGCGGCAGCTCAGTGGTCCAGCACTTGCAAAAGCATACAAGCGTGAGGCCCTGTGTTCAAACCCTAGTACGGGGGCGGGGGGGGGGGGGGGGGGGGGGGGGGGGGGGGGGGGGGGGGGGGGAAGAATAGCATTAGGTGGAGTCTGAAGAGGAGACAGAGAACAATTGTCCCTCCAAGATCACCTGGAGGCAGATAGGGTGGAAGATTTGTGCTGGAACCAGTCCCAGCTGACCCCTCTTCCCAGCTTCCCAGCTTCCTAGCTTATCCAAAAAGGAGCACCTCCCACAATTACCTTGATGATTCTCAGTCTCAGAGGAGTAGAGCTCCTGTTACTACTGTACAGATGAAGAAACTGAGGCTCACAAAGTGAATTGCCTTGCCAAGGTCAAATGGTTTCTTAATTATCAGAGCTGGGATTCAAACCCACAGTCACACCCATTTACTCCAAATCAAACATATTCCATTCCAGTCCAAAGCCTGCTGCCTCTTCCTTTATCACCTCAGCAGAGCACATGGGAGAAGCACCATCCTTGCCTGGCTCTGCAGGTTTATGGTTGGAGCCAGGACATACCAGAAAGAGAAAGAGATCAGAAAAGGCACTGGGGGCTACACACATAACCCTCCACCCCTGCCCCAAGCGTAGTGCCCACCTGCCTAGCAGGCATGGCTGGGTGACTCAGCCGCATCCGGGGGAGATGCCAGGGCAGTGACTCACCTACCGAGAAGAGCTGGGTCTGGCACTCTGCCAGCCCCAGGACAGAAGCGACTTAGTCACCAGGTCTGTGCTGCCCAGCAGGCATTGCCCAGGGATCAGGGACAGGGGCAGCCTGTGCCCTCCACAGTGACATGCGCCCCCTGCTGAAGACAGGCCTGAGCATCCTGCATTGAGCTCATGGCTGTGCTGGCCCCTGCCCCTTCACTACTACCCACCTCTGTCACCCCAGGCCCTTATTCAGTGCCCACAAGTTTGTGAGCCCCCTGGGTTGCCCTGCCTCCTGCAGCCTGCCCCCTGCTCATCACTCACCACCCACGCTCTCTTCCCTGCCCCACCTCCTCCTGCCACCCAAGTTGTACCCAGGCTGTGAGTCTCCTGTAACATGTCCTGGCAGCACCCCTGCCCCCAGCCCCTCTCCCCCCCACATGCACTCACTCACACTTCTGCCAGCCCACTTCTGCCAGCAGCTGCTGAAGTTGTTGAGCAGGAGGGAAATCGGGAGGGTGGGGCACAGGGATAGAGTTACCAGAGCTGATGGGGTGGGCTGTCACCCAATCCCTCCTCCAGCTAGTCCCCCCATCTCCCTCACCCACCTGCCTCCCTCCCCACCTCTGGCTGGCAGCCTACTGCCCTTTGAGCCCCTCCACCCCCACTCCACCCAAACTAGGAAATAAATGTTTAAGAGTATTTGTCATGCTAAGACCAGCCCAGTATATGAAAGGAAGAGAGACAGAGACCCAGACAGAGACAGAGGCAGACAAGAGGCGACAGAAAGAGAAACTCTTGTGCTCAGTACTCTGGCTACAACCACTGGTTGTATATGTTTGTGTGTATGTTGAGCCGGAAGGAGACTAAGTAACTCCAAAAGTCCCAGTGGAGTTGGTGGGGCCCAAGGGGAGTTGACAAGCTGAACAGCCTCAATCCATTTGCACTATTGATTTCTCACACACTGCAGCAGGCCTGATTGGCAGGGGCATTATAAATCAGTCCCCCAGAGACAGAGAACCTGAGTGGAGAGGGGAAGGGGCTCTTGCATCATAATCTGTGGCCCACTGAGAGCTGCTTGGTAGGAAACGGGTGGGCAGAAGAGCAACAGAAGAGGGTGAGTGGTAGGAGGCAGGGTTGGCGGTTAAGGACAGTCTAGAACACCTTCTCCCAGCTGGATCTGAAGCTAATTTGAAGTCGGTGGGGACAGGTGCACCACGTCTAGCTACATAGACAAGGGCCTGACCAACTCCAGGGGGTACCATTCACTTCATAGTCCAAGGAATGTCTTCCTCTTGCAGCTGTACAGTATGGTGGCCCTCAAGGAGACAGAACACAGACCAAATTCTGGGGATCACAATTCTCCACTGAATTTTCTCCCCATAAACCTGTCCCTGTCGCAAGACCTCAGAGGAGGGCTCCCTTCTGACAAGTGATTGGAAGGGGACTCATCTCCTCCCTCATTGGCCCTGCTTCTGTCCCTTGCTGGGGGGGCATGACAAACAGTCACCAGGACTCATGAGTCCTGGGCATGCCTGAATCCTTGTCCCCCATCTGTTTCCAACTCATCCTGCAACTGTGGACAGATCCTTGTTTCTCTAAACTGAGGCAGCTAAATGACATGTCACTTCTGTAACATGTCTCCAAATCCCACAGCTCACCAGCTTCTGAGGGTGTTGGAATTTGTCCAGCACCTCCATTCACACCAGTGGCCACAAGCCACCCAAACAAACCCCAACCCCAACCTCCTCCCTCCAGCCTGGACATGGACTCTGTCCACACGTTGGAGTCTTATAAACAAACCGAGCTGGGGCTCTTGGAGACCCTGTACAAACAAGCAGACAGGAAAACAGACCGTGTGTGCCTGGCCTGAGGTCCTCCTTGCCTCCTGCGGTAGGGGAGGGAAGCACAAGGAGGTGTAGTGAAGGACTGAGACCAGAGAACAGTGCAAAGGGCCTAATGCAGCCAGTGACTGCTTGAGGGTACAAGAGCAAACATCCCCTTCTAGGCTGTTTCCCCCTCTCTGAAGGGAAGCAACTGTCTAGACAGCATCCAAAGCCCCTTCCAGTTCTGAAGTTGGACAGGGAGCCCCGAGTGGTCCCAGTACCCCTCTGCCCACTCTGGCCCACCTACCTACTCAGGCCCCTCTCAGAGAGGTCCTGCCCCTGCCCAACATGCCTCCTTCCCCTATCTGCTGCCGCCTGGCCCTGGCCCTTCTTCACTCCTCTGCCTGCCTGCTTACCTTCACCTTGGCCAGCCCCTCTCCTTGCCCCGTGCTTTTCTGCACGTCCCTCCTGCCAGGGGACAGACTGACTAAAAATAGTCCCTGCAGCCTTTCTCGCCCACAGCTGCCCAAAGAGCAGGAAATGAGGGGGGCAGGGAGGCCCATGCCCTGCCCTCCCCCACTAACTCCCAGCTCAGAACCTTGTCCAGCACTCCGCCTGGGGCTAGGGCCAACTTGGCCATCTCAGGGGCATCCCACACCCCTTCCCTAGGGGAGGCCTGCCCATAAGTGCGTACAATCACAAAGCTGCCCCTGCCCTAAGGGAGGAGGAGAAAGGAGACAAGTGGTCTAGAGGGAAACCTTCCCAATTTCTGACAAATCAGTGCCAACCACATTGTGGGCACAGAGAGTATAGGGCCTGGCTCCACTGGCTGGTCTTTTGAGGGCAGAGGAATTGGCATGGGGAAGTTTGTGCCAGTTTCCTTCATCGTAGCCCAGCTGGAGGAAAGACAAAATAGTGCCCTAGTCTCAATTATGCTAATCTCCTGGTCCCCAAAATATGTGGGTGTAGACACAGACATAGGGGTTTCAATAACCACCTCCAGAAACCATGGGAAAAAAGCTGAAGAAGACAGCAGAAGATCTTGGCTACCCACATGTAAAGACAGAAGCCTGGAGGCGAGAACACACCATGCCTACCAGGCTGGGCATGTGCTGCCCCCAAGCTGAGTCAGAGGCTAAGAGGGTGAAGCCGGGGTGCTATGGTGCCAGGGACTACAGTGCCCTTTCTCCATCCTGTCTGGGATTCCTGACACCTCCTAGCCCTAGGGGAAGGCCCTCCCCATACTGGAGGCAGGAAATCAGCTTAGGGCTCTCTGGTGGCCTGCAAAGGAGCCCAGTACCATTAGGCAGGCGGGAAACCCAGGAGTCCTGGCGCAAAGCCCGGAGAGTGAGTGAGAGAAATACCTCAGAGGGGAGGAAACAACCCAATAGACGCAGACACATGGTGCCCCCAGCAGCTCCCAGATGTGACCCATAAGGAGGTTCTGGCCAAAAGGGCTGAATGGGAAAAGTGAATGTCCTTCTGAGAGGAGAGAAGACAGTGAGACTGTGGGACTGGAGGGGGCAGGGCCAGTCTGGCTCTCACCTGCTGGCCTCTCCTCCTTGTCAGAGTTATTAAGGTCATCAAGTATCAAAGAAGGCCTCAAGTGCTGGACATGCTTCCCCTGCCCCTGGTCTCCAGCCCCCAGCCCGTGCATTCCTGAGCTTCCTCTGGCACCTCTTCCCTGGGGCCAAGCCAAGCGAGGAGTCAGCAGCCCCAAGGTGGTGCTCAGGAGCCCAGGCAGTGCCAGGGGCAGCCCTCACACTGTCCCCCCACTGGCTTCCCTCCCCCTGTGCTCAGCCACTACACATCTCAGCTGTCGGATCCGATTAGGGCTCCTGCTCAGTGAGCCGGACAAGGAGGCCACTGGGCAGGGGGGAGACAGAGAGGACGCAGAGCGGGGATGGCAGAAGGAAAGTGGAAACAGGGCTCAGAGGAGAAGTGGTGGAGCCCAGAGGAAGAAGAGCCTGGAGGAGGGATCTGTAGTCTCTGCCACAAGTGCCCTGGCAATAGCTATATCTGCATTGGGGGAATTCTGCAGCCCCTGGGGCAATAGCTCTTCCAGGTCCCAGCTCCTCATCATGGACAAGGATGGGGGAAGAAAACTGAAGGCAGAGAGACCGACCTAGATTTGGGAAGGGGATCCCATCCTAGAACCCCTCCATCTCTGACTGCCATTTGCACAGGCTTTAGGGCAGTGGCCCTATCAAGCAAGCTGGGCTTGTTACTTTTAGAAGTTTTACAAATGAAGAAATAGGCTTAGAGAAAGGGAAGACTGTAGATAAATGCAGATAGTCAAGTGACCCTGAGCTGAGTCTCAAATTCAGGCCGCTGATTCTTGATCCACTGTTCACACTCAAAATCTCTACTTTCCTTCTTGGATCAAGAGCCGAACTAAGCTGAGCACCATGGCTCATCTGTGTAGTCCCAGCAACTTGGGAGGCTGCGGCAGAAGGATGGTGAGTTTGAGGCCAAAGGCAGCCTGCTCAAATTAGCAAGACCCTGACTGAAAAGAAAAAAGAAATAAAAAGGGAGTTGGGGTGCAGCTCAGTGATAGAACACTTGCTTAGCATGCATAAAGCCCTGAGTTCAACTCTCCAGAACTGAGAACAAATAAACAAATAACAGAACTAAGTCTGAAAGCCACCCCATTATCTATCCTCTTCTCCAAAACCAGCCTTCAAGGGACCTGGGGAGCTATGGAGTAATAGAGAGCATACCCTACAGCTAGACACTTATCAGATGGGTACCTTCCATTGACCTCTACCACACATTGAGAGCCAGAGGGGATACCTCAAAGTGTGACTAGTCTCTTCTATCACCCCTCTCCCCAGTCTACTACCTGCAGAGTACTCAGACAAATCACTCACCCTTCCTATAAATCCACCAGGCCAGAATGCCCTAGATCTTCAGAAAGTAGGGCCTGTCAGCCCACCACAGGAGTGAAAATAGGCCAATGTAAACAGTAGGTACCATCCAGTCCTTTCCCAGAGAGACTGCAGGAGGGCAGAAGCTTGGGGACCTCCCAGTTCTAGGGTAACACCAGGAGCCTGAGGCTCAAAAAGCCAAGGAGCCCAGGGAGCTGGCATGGCTGGTCAACCTCCCCAATCTGGTCCACACCCCATTCCCCAGCCATCTGGACTGAGCCTGTTCTGGCCCAGGCCACACTCTGGGATCCCTCCCTTTGGATGCACACAGGAATCTCTATCCAAAACAGAGATCTTACAACCACAGGGTCCATACATGGACAAGCACAGGGGAGGGGGCTTTTCCCAATAGGTGTTGAGGTGTTGGCAGGGATGGGGGCTCTAAGCTGAAAGAATTTTCCCTAGAGGAAAAGGTCACCAAATTGCTCATAACCTCTACTACTCTCCTTCAAAGTCCTTGCCCACCCAAGTGTGAGAGGAACCTGAAAGGAGACCTTAGCTCCCTAAAGATGAGGAGGGAGGGGGGCAGGGAAAGTCCTGAGCTTTTTTTGGGTTTGGAAGCAAGAAAGGAAGGAAGGGAGAAACCCCTCAGGGAGGCTCAGGTCCTTCTCCAGCTCTCTCCACTCTATTACCCCATCACTTGCCAATTCTCCAGTCTAGGTGAGGTGGGGGAAGGGGTACCAGGCAATACTGCAAAGGAGGGTGCAAGGGCGTGGGGCCTGGGCAGACCATCCCGACTTTCCATTCTTAGCTAGAGAATGGAGAATGCCTGGGGCGGGAGGTAATGCAGGAGGGATACAAGAGGGTGCAGAGGCTCTGAGCTTTCAGACATCTCACTGTTCCCAGGCTCCCACCTCCCAGGACTACCCGGAGCAATGGGGGAGGAGGGGTGGGGAAAGCCTGAACTGAAGAGGGAAACAGCAAGATCAGAAGCAGAGGGACCAGGGTGAAAGGGGGCCAAGAGAGAATTGGGAAGGGGTGTGCAAGATCCTACCTGCTCAGGTGTGTGCTGGCAGGGGGCAACTGGGTTCTTGGGAGAACCGGGGAAGCCCTCTCAGCTCGATTCAGGATTCCCCCCTGCTTCTGGGTCAGGCTGCTGCAAGAGGCACGGGTTTCTGTTGGGTCCTAAAGCCTACTCACCAGACGATAGGTTCTCCCCGCCCTCTACTACCAGCCCTGAATGACTGGGTCACCGGGTGCAGAGCTGAAGACTAATGGAGAAGTAGCCCCCTGGAAGATGAGGGTCTGAGTCATGGGCTGAGGGCAGGAACAGTCAGTCCCTCATCTCAAACACACAGCATATGAATGACTTCAGGATAAGATAATACCGGGCAGAAGGAAATAGACATTTCTTCCCATGTACCCTGAGCCCATGGGTTTGGGCTTTGCTGCTGGAGATGGGGTTAAGATCTCTTTTCCTATCACTCTTGCTGAGCCACTTAACTATTGAGAATTTGGAGAAAGGAGTGTTACTTTTGGATGAGTACTCACTTCTGACCTCTTCCTCAGACTAGCAGTCTCTTCATCTCACCCCACTGTGTCTAGAAGCATATCTCAGAAGGAAAACTCGTCAGCAGGTAAAAAGGGCAGGATGATTTAGGTGGCAGTTGGAAATTAGCAGCATTTTTATCATTTGACTGAGGTGTGTTTGGAAGTGTGGGCTGTGCAAATACACATCTATATCTGGGTACCATGAGGCACACTTGTAATCCCAGCTACTCATGAGGCTGAAGCAGGAGGACCACAAGTTTGAGGCCAGTGGTAGCCTGTGCAACTTAGCAAGGACTGTCTCAAGATTTAAAAAACAAAAGCAAAAAACAATGACAGGTCATGGTGGCACCCAGCTGTAATCCTAGCACATGGGAGGCAGAGGCAGGAGGATCACCACAAGTTCCATGCCAGCCAGGGACACATAGCAAGACCCTGTCACCAAAATGAATAAATAAAATAAAATGAGGATAGGGATATGGCTTAGTGGTAGAGCTTTGCAAGGTCTTGGGCTTGACTCCCCAGAACTGGGCAAAAATTAAATTAAATTAAATTTACAAATGCCCATATATTCAGAGGAGAGCCTAGGCAGGTGGAGCTGGAAAGAAAAGAGGAAACCAATAGACTGGGCTACATCTGTAACTAGAAATAGCAATTGTCAGTGAAGAACAGGATGCAGAACCTAGAGGTCAACTGGCACTCTGCCTAGCCCATCACAGGGTCCCAAATCTTTATTGCCAGAATGAACAAGTTAAAGAGAATATTTTCCCAGGTATCATTATGGATAAATACAGGGGGCAGAGGGACCTCTTAACAAAATAGATCAACTTCAAGGTCACTGACTCAGTTAAAGATAAACCAGATTTCTCTGTATCCCAAAAATAATAATTCAAATTGGTGGGCCAAGTAGACAAGGGAAAGGTAGGTGAGAACTCTGCAGAGTGCCGAACTGAGAACATTTTGCAAGGAGAGTTGCACATTATCTTTAGCAGCAGAGGAGGGAAAAATGTCATGGGGTAAAGAGCCAGGAGGAATCAAGGATAGAACTGAGGGAAGGGCTAGAGCATGGCCTCTTCCTAGAAGGGGAGAAGGCAACAATATCTCTACCTGTTTCTCTGTCTTGCAGAAAGAACTGGGAAATGCAGCTAAATAGCAAGGATGGAGGCCCCAAGGTGGAGGCTGAGGGGTGAGTTCAGGTCAAATCTTTTGCCCTAAAGTGCCTCAGTTCTCTTCCAGCTGTTAAACAGGGCTCTGGGTTCTTCCCAGGTAGTTAATGAGTGTTTACTAAAGGGTTTGGAGATCCTCAGATCTCAGCTGGGGCACCACTACAGTTATAAAGCTCAATAAGGGCTGAGTATTATTTGGGGAGGGGAGGAGCAAGGCAAGAAGGAAACAGACTAGTCTCTTACAAACTAAGGATGAAACCAAGCTCAGGGAGAAGCACAGGCCCAGCTGCCACAGGATATCCTTGTGCCCATGGATGGAGGTCACCCTCCCCGCCCCCCTTCTAACCACCACCAAAGGCTGGCCTCCAGCTAGCTGTAGGCAGAACCCAGACAAACAGCTGGTCTTCATTAACTCCAGCTTTTCACCCCCTACTGTGAACCCACAACTTCTACAGGCCTAGGCTACAGGGGGCTGCCCTAGCTTGACCTTGCAGCTGACACTGGGGTGGGGGACACCACACCAAAGGCCAAGTTACCAGCTGAAAAGAAAGTCAAGCAAGACTTTTTTCCCATTGGGAGCAAGGGGAGGAGAGAAGGGAGTGTGGGGGTGAGGGTGGAGGTGGGGAAATTTAGGGCAAACAGCAGGCAATGAAGTCAGCTGGATTGAGGCCCAGAAACCCCCACACCCTGGGGCCAAGTCTTACTCTAGCTTTGCTTTCAGCTAGTCTTGGCGAGGCCCCAAACTAGGGAAGGCCCTGGCTGCCCCTTTCCGCCTCCCTACCCCCACCCTTATTAAATACACATTTTATCTCTCAGCATCTTCATTATCTTAACTGAAGGAGACAAGCAGTGGATGGCGGCAGCAGAGAGTGTCAGGAGAGGGAGGGCGGGTGTGGGGAGCAGGCGCACCCTTGTTACAAAGTGCTGATCTAGCTCTTTCAGGCAGTGTGGGAAACAGAGGAGGGATCAAAGCTAGTGAGGCTGATTCAGAACTCAATTAGAGCTTTTTAAAAAACGGAGCTGGCTCTCCTTTTGCCAGTCTTCAGCCTTTACCCAGACCCCTTGTAGCAAATTAGCTTCTTCTGCCAGTGCCTTAGGGTTGGGGTTGGAAATCAAGGGGAGGCCAGAGGGCACACCTTCTCTGCAGAGAGGAAGACCTACAGTGTTTGCTTCAGAGAATATGTCTTAGAGGGCACCCTGCCTTTCAAGAGGAGCCTGTGACCATAACTTTCCCCCAAAGTTAAAAAGTAGAGCTGAGCATGGTGGCACACGCCTGTAACCCAAGCACATGGGAGGCTGAGGCACAAGGATGGCAAGTTTGAGGCCAGCAAGGGTTACATAGTTAGACCCTGTCTCAAACAAAACCAAAAAAGTTAAAAAGCAGGACTTCATAGATGGGTTCCTCTCCATCCCGTGCCAACTAGAGGCAGTCTTTTGGCCAATCTTTCGGGGCACTAGGTAACACTGAGGAGACAACCCTCTTCCTAGACTGTAGGTAAAACAATTGTCCCATAGCCAAAACTTCCCCCAAGCAACATGGAAGTTGCCTCAAGTAAAATATGACTACATCCAAAGGAGCCCCTGGAACACACCTCTTGAGGCAATATATGCTCCACAACTATGCCAAGTCACACTTTGTAAGATGAAGCACCCTTCTTTCCCAGAGGCCTGCTTCACCTCAGTGCAGAGGCACAATGTTTACCTCCAACTGAGACAGCATCTTACTTGGTTCGTTTATGTGTTCACTAAACAGTTACTGAATACCTATCAGGTACCAGGCACTACAGTAAGTGCTGAGGACAGACACAAGTGTAAATAAAACCTCTATCTCTCAGGGCTGGTGGTAGAGCTCAATGGTAAAGTGCTTGCCCAGCATGTGTGATGCTCTAGGTTCGATCCATAGCGCAAGAAAAACAAAAAACTCAACCCTGTTTTTTTCTCCTATGGCAGTAAACATTAATACTTCTGAATAGACATTTTTAAAAAGATGTGCTAAATCATATCTTATTTCTCCTTATTTATTCCTATTGTGCATCTTAGAAGGGGATGTAATAAAGATAGGGAGCAATATTGAGGCAGAGAGAGAACAGGGTTCTATCAACTTCTCTGAGTAGCCTGGACATCACACATTCTTACAGTTAGTTAGCCACAGGTAAGTCTTCATTGAGTCAGAAATGTCAGTAGCAGCTCTGGGGCTGAAACTCACACCAACTTTATTGGGTCTATGTTCTTTCCATGGTAATACCCAACACTCTATGCAAGCTTAATGTGATTCTTTAAAAAAAGTAAAAAGGTAAACCAGGATATAGATGTGCACCCCACTGCCTTCAAAAAGGATGTAGGTCAGCATCTTTGCCACTACTCCATGTGAAGTGGCTTAAGATCCTGGCAAAACATAAACCATGGGTCTATCCCATCCTACTAAAACTCCCACCCCCCTCCCATAGCTCTTAGCTTCAGTGAGAAAAAACAGCAAGGAAAGGACTTTCTTCCTTCTTTCTATCCCAGCTGTCTGAATTACACTTAAGACTTTACTGACAAACATATATCAGCTTTTGCTCCCACAAGGGCAGCGGAAGCCAAGCAGGGACTCTAAGTCTGCTTCACGCATCATTGACAGAACCAACCCTTTTCCAATTGCTGAAGTCTTAAGAGCAGCAATGACCTAGAAATTGACAGTGGGGGTAGAGCTGAAGCAAAGGAAACTAACAAACCAGTACACAGAAAGCCCTATTTCCAAATACCAGGGGAAGGAGAGAGAAAGGAGGTAGAGGGGAAAGAAATTTGGCCCCTTTGAATCTGCAAATGTGATCTTGGCTGGAAGCCAGGGAGGATACATAGCAGCCCCGCTGCGAGTCAAGCCATGTTTCTGACTCAAGCCCTACAGTTAAGAGGAAGGCGCCAAGCCTCAAACACAACGAGGTGGGGAGGCTGCTCCTTTTTGGGCAGGATCCTACTGTGGACACAGAACAGACAGCAGCTGCCCACAGTGTGGAAACAAACTGTAAAGCAGTCACGTCTCTTAAGGCTGCAGCATCCAATAAAATGTAATTTAAATCAAGCCTCGCATCTGTTCTCAATCCCATTCAGTCTCTGCTTTCCATCAGCCTTTGGACAATCTTTGCAATTATACTAGTTAACCCTTAGAGCCCCAGACACATCCTAATCTTCTTGGTTTAGAACTGTGTTCCCTACTTGCAAATTACCTTCAGAGGGAATGAATGCTCTAATAAAGGAGTGTGAGAGTGAGAACGACATTCAGACTCTCCTCTGCTACACATACCAGTGGGTAGTGTTCATTTCAGAGGGCTATCTCTGCTTGCCCTTCTTCTATCCCATACCACCTGCTGTAGCACAGATCACTTTACAAGGATACAGTGGGCAGAATGAATGAAACAGTGACCAACAGATCATTTATACACATATCAAATTCCCAAACTCAAGGCCGTATCAGTAAGGCAAGAGGCAACAGAAGAGCTCAGGGAGAAGCAGAGAATCAGTCACTGGCTCTTATAATAAAAGTATAGCAATCTCCCAAACAAATCAAACTAAGTACCTTTCCACCCCTTCCCTCCAAACTACCCAGCCCCAAGCCTACATTTTCAAAAGCAGCGTTTTAATGGTGCCCTCTGGTGTCCCTGTCACAAATTGCCATTTAATGCTACTACAAACAAAAACCAGAAGGGGAGTCTTGAATAACCACATGGATTAATTTATCAAGTAAAACTGGAAAAATACATGTTCATATGAAAGTCCAACACTGAACTGAGGCATCTTGAAACAATGGCTTCATCCGAGGGCAAGTAAGACTATGGGACAGTTTGGGAAGGAATTTTCACAATGTCTTCTGAAAGCTTAAACTCTCTTGAATTGAAATGTGATTGCTTAAAAAGAATGCAACTTGAAGCCAGGTGTGGTGGCACACACCTGTAATCACAGCACCTACAAGCCTAAGGCAGGAGGATTGCAAATTTAAGGCCCGCCTGTGCTACATAGCAAGACCCTGTCTTCAACAAACAAATAAAAAAGCACCTTAAAAATAAATATATTTGTAATCTTAGGAATTACATTCTTCATACTACCCTTACAATGTTGAAAGTACCCAAGAAACTCAATTAAAATGATAGTGTCTGCACATGAACACAGTATACTCCAAAAAGAAATAAATTTGACCAAAGTGTACTTCAAATCTCCATGTGGACTTGCTTATTTCTCTGCATCATTCCTTTTCATTCTTAACTGAACTTCAAAATTCTTAACAAAATATACTAATGTTTGAGGAAACTTAGAGGTAAATATATGTACATTCTGCAGCACAAATCTGTATACTTGCAAGGATATTAGTTAGAGACATACAAGTGAGAAAGGTAGGGAATATCACTTAAAAGGAGTTTACTTGGTCTTTTTCTTTTTTTGGTGGTACTGGGGCGTTGAACCCAGGGCCTCACACATACTTTGCAAGTGTTCTACCACTCAGCTGCACTCTCAGCTCCCTTTAAATTTTTTATATCGAGACAGGTCTCGCTAAATTATGCAGGCTGTCTCTGGCATCGAACTCACGATCCTCCTGCCTCTGCCGCCCAAATCAGTGGAATTACAGGCACGTACCATAGTGCCTGGCAGTACTTCGTTATTCTTATGAGTAAAAATAATAAGGCCCAAAGATATTATTCTGTGCTCATATTCATGAGTCTATACAGATTAAAATTCATTGGTCTCAAGTAAATAAGGTTATATTTGTTTTGAGAAGACCTGAGTGTATAAAGTACTAAAATGAAGCTCCCATAGCTTGCTAAATGCCAGCTGAATGCTTTTGAGTTGGGCGTAAGAGAATTTAAGGCAATCCAGTAGCTAAGATATTTCCAATTAAAGCTCTGTCTTTCAGAGCATGCTCTATTTCCTTTTCTTCAATCTTCAAAGACACCTGGAAAAAAAAAAAAACTTTTCTCAAGACGTAAGCAAGTTAAAACACTTTTTTCAATGCCCTGAAAAAAGTCTCATTCATTTCATACTCCCATACTCACACACCTTAAACTAGGGCTTCACACCGTGAAAAATAGGGTTCAGATTCAGAAGAAGGTTCAATATGTTAAAATTTAAAGGGTTCAGGTTTGGGTTTAAAATTTTAATACTATATGTAGACAGATAAAATATTTTTCAATGTTATATTTTTTCTCAATTTTTAAATAGCAAATTATACAAAAACAAGCAAATAGAAAACCCCTCAACATTAAAAGATGAACCCAAGCCCAATTTTTCACTGGGTTTGGATTCAAAAAAGTTTTCCTAGGCTGGGCATGGTGGTGCACACCTGTAATCCCAGTGACTCAGGAGATGGAGGCAGGAGGATCACAAGTTCAAGACCAGAGGCAGTCTGCGTAATTTAATGAGACCCTGTCTCAAAAAGTAAAAAAAATGGGCTGAGGGTACAGTCAGTGGTATGGCACTTGCAAAGCAAAGCATGCAAGCACAAAGACCTGGGTTCAACCCCCTATACCAAAAAAAAAACCCAAAAAAACAAAAAACCCAAAAACAAAACAACAAAAAACCTAAATATTTGAACTACCCAGGCACAGTGACGCACTCCTATAACTCAGGAGGCTGAGGAGGAAGACCACAAGTTCAAGGCCAGAGGCAGCCTGTGTAACTTAGTGAGACCCTGTCTCCAAATAAAAAATAAAATAGATGTTGGAGGTGTGACTCAGTGGTGGAGCACTTGCCTAGCATGTGTGAGGCCATGAGTTCAACCTCCCAATACCTCAAAAAGAGCTTGAACTAGAATGAGTTAAGGGTTCAGGTTCAGTTTTAACCTTGCTATCACAAATAGGACTTAAACCTGAACCTGAACTGAACCCAAACCCTCCAAATTCTATTTATTTATTTATTTAATGCAGTATAGGGGAGGGGTTGAACCCAGGGCCTCACGCTTGCATGTTCTGCAAGTGCTGGACCACAGAGCTGCACCCTCAGCCCATTTTTTTACTTTTTTGAGACAGGGTCTCGCTAAGTTATGTAAACTGCTTCTGGCCTCGAACTTGTGATCCTCCTGCCTCCGCCTCCCAAACTGCTGGGATTACAGGAGTGCGCCACCTCACCTGGCTCTTATTTTCTATCTTAAGACAGGGTTTTGCTAAATTTTGCAGGGTGCTATCTGGCCTTGAACTTGTGATTCTCCTACCTCTGCCTCTTGAGTTGCTGGGATTAAAGGCATGTGCCACCATGTCCAGCCAAAACCTCTAAATTTTAACACATTAACCCACACCCGAACCTGAGCCCAAATTTTTGTGGGTTTGAAGTCCTGTCTTGAACCCTACCTAACAAAAAACAAATTGTTTAGTGGTCTCCAAAACAGGACAATCAAAAGCACCGTCAGAAAGAAGCAGTTGGTTGTACCTTTGTGAAGCGGGTTTCCTTGTTCTTCTTTAATCCTAAAATGCCTCTGGACTCCAAGAGTCCTGAAAGTGACAAACACTCTGACTGGTCCACAGCTGCCACCTGCTGTTTGCGACAGACGTTACTGTAGGCTTCATATAACTGAGAGGAAATGAAGGAGAACAAATGTTGTTTTTTAAGTCAAATCTCTTGTAACTTTATAATCTTTTAAAAAATGAGTCTGGAGTTTCAAAAAAGTTAATCTGAACATCCTCTTTT
Source organism: Pedetes capensis (assembly GCA_007922755.1). Lineage (NCBI taxonomy): Eukaryota > Metazoa > Chordata > Mammalia > Rodentia > Pedetidae > Pedetes > Pedetes capensis. The sequence goes on along the minus strand of VMDO01002753.1, from coordinate 27,953 downwards.
CACTCAAATCCTGGAACAGGTATTCTGTAGGTATTCCCCCAAATCTATACTGTAATGTACTATAATATATTGTAATATCTGTTCTAGAAGAAGTGCAACCAGAGTGCTCCTTGTAAGCAAGAATGGCTAGACTGTGACTTACATATTTTGGACATGTCAGGAGAGATCAGTGTCTGGAGAAAGACATCATGTTTGGGAGAGTGGCAGGTCAATGAAAAAAAGGAAAACCCTCCACCAGATGGACTGACACAGTGTCTGCAACAATGGGCTTAAATATAAGTAAGATTGTGTGCCTGGCACAGAATCGAGAAGTGTTTCAATCTGCTGTACATAGGGTTGTTATGAGTCGGACTCAATTCGACAGCACCTAACAATAACATACTGTAATGTAGGAAAGGGGCTTTATATCATTTCATAGGGAGATGCAGAAATGAAGGGGAAAAGGATGGGGAGATGACTAATGGTTAACTCTTATCCCCAACCCAAGGGAAATAAAGTCAGCTGCCTTTTATATAATACAAGCATTTATCCTTACTGTTAAAATCCATTTTTAATTTATATCAGCAGGAACATGATAAGCCATTTGGAAAATATCTGCATTCCAAAGCAGATTCGCACCTCTACCTCAGCTCCATCTGCTGAGATTACCAATTTACCTTCCCCAGAGTGACCTCTTTGATTTTCAACTGCCTAATCAAGAGCAGCAAACAGCAAACCAAGATCTTCTGCTGTAGAGGAAAAGAATCTTGTGCTCCTTCTTGGCTCAAAGTCATCCTGTTACCATCGACTTCTGAAATAACTTGGGATATGTGAGCAAGACCAACACGTTTGGGAACCAGAGACTCAGAGGATGATTTACCTATTAAGCAAATAAATGGCTTCATTAGAATTTTAAAATATTGTGTGTGTGTGTTGAGAGAGATGATAGTAAGTTTTAGTTAAAAGAAATCCAAGTGCAGTAACATGACAAAGCAGAGGTTCCAACTCTAACTAGAAGACAAAAAATGAGACCTCAGATGACAAATAATGTGGGATGACCTGGAAAGTAGGATTATCCATTCCCCAAGCAGAATAGTAAACTATTTTCTCCTATAGAATGTAATTAATGTTGGAAAGACAAAATCTACCTCATGTAAGAATAAGGGTCAGAGAATGACTACATTCTGGCTTAAACATAAAAAAGATCATGTGCCTGGCACAATGTTGGGGAGTATTTTGTTCTGTTGTACATAGGGTTACTACTGAGTCAGATCCAACTCAATGGCATCTAAAAACAACCGGGGGTTCAAACCAGAACCTCATACATGCTAGGCAAGTGCTCTACCCCAGCCCTGTTTATTTTTAAGACAGGGTCTTGATAAATTGAGCAGGCTGTCTCTGGCCATGAACTCAGGATCCTCTTGCCTCAGCCTCTTCAGTTGCTGAGATTACAGGCATGTACCATGGTTCCTGGCTAGAAATTTTTTTTGGTTTACATTTTGTTTATGCAGTATTTGTGGGTTGGACTCAAGGCCTTGCACATACTTTGCAAGTGCTCTGCCACTGGGCTGTACCTCTAGCCCATTTTTTTTTATTGCGTGACAGGGTCTTGCTAAGTTATACTGGCTGCCTCTGGCTTCAAACTTGCGATCCTCCTGCTTCCCAAATTGCTGGGATTAGAGGCATGTACCACTGCATTTGGCTTTTTTTTTTTTTTTTTTTTTTTTGAGACAGGGTTTCTCTATATGGTCCAGGCTGGCCTTGAAACTGATCCTTTTGCCTCTGCTTCCCTAGTACTGGGATTGCAGGTGTGCGCCACCATGACCAGATTTCTGCTTCTGAAGTTCTTAATGCATTAGAGGCAAAGAAGAACAGAGGGCTGGGGATGTGTAGGATACACAAGGCCCTGGGTTTGACTCCTAGCACTGGTTAAAAAAAAAAAAGCAAAGATGGTGAGTGCGCCTGGTAATTAAGAAAGAAAATACAGCTGGGCACAGTGGCACACAGCTGTAATCCCAGCAACTCAGGAGGTGAAGGCAGGAGGATCACAAGTTTAAGACCAGAGGCAGTCTGTGTAATTTAGAGAGACCCTGTCTCAAAAAATAAAAAAATGGGCTGGGGGTGCAGCTCAGTGGTACAGCACTTGCAAGTATGCAAGCGCAAGGCCCTGGGCTCAACCCCCAGTACCAGAAAAAAAAAAAAAAGAAAGAAAATATACTTGGAAAAATTACCTACTACTTTAAATCAAATAAGTAGATAAATGTGGACAGTAAAGTCCTTCACATGACCTCCCCAAATGACCTTTGAGGTTTGGTTCACTTGCCTGAACTGATCTGGAGGAGAGAAACACTTAAGGAAACATCACTGGATATCTTAGCAGATAACACCATCTCAAAAGCTGGAGGCTGGGAAACTGCCAACAAGCTACATAGGACTATGGCCTCATTGTTTGGAGAAACATGATTTGCAAGACAGAGGAGGGATTTGCTTTGTAACAACCTTTGTCTGAAGTTACTTCCTGAGACCATCTGTAGTTGCCCCACAACAATTTGCTTCTATTTTATTATAAAAATTTTCTAAACAGGGTGCTGCAGAGGACTAATAGAGAAACCAGAGCTCACAGATCAAGTAACAGAATCTTAAGGTTGAAAGGAATTTGGAGATCTTTTCTTACTCCCCACCCAGTAGCTGAATCCTCTCTAAAACAATCCCAACATGTGGTCATCTATCCAGCTTTTGTTTGCAGCTTTTCAATGCTGGGAAACCTACGATGTTTCAAAGAAGCCCAATTAGTTCTATATATTATAAAGTTCCCTCATATTTAAAGTCAGTGTCTCTTTAGTTATCTGGAACCATTAAAATCCAATCCCACACACATCAGAAGTCAAAAGATAGGAATTAGGTTAGTCCAGTAATTTATGCCAGGAAATTACAACTCTTTTCATAATGTACGTATGCCAGTGGTGTTCACAGGGGTCACTGATAAGCCTAAATGTTATTGGTAGGGGGAAAGGAGAGGGTGGAGAGGAAGTAATCTAAAAAGTTGAAGAGAAGGAAGAAGCCAGTATTTAACTCTACACATTGGCATATATTGCCTACTTTCAGCCTAAGTATTAATTTTGGATGCTTCTGAAATATTTTAAGTTGATGAAAATATTTTAATAAGTTGAAAAAAAAAAGAAACATGTTATGTGAAACTACAGTGCTAGAACAAATTTTAATAACGCTCAACTAGTGTAGGAATGTAGGAATAAACAATCATGTCAGACCATTCTGTTTCTAAAGATTAACACTGGATATTACGCATTGATGAAATATCTACTTCACAGCCATTTTATATTTGGCACAGCTAAGAGAACAAAGCTGAAGGAAAGGCAAATTAAGTTTGTCATTTGTGATAGTCTTTGGATTACAGTAGCAATATACTCTTTATACCTCCCCTAGACCTGTTTAAAGGCTTAACCTACCCCCGAGATGAACCCACAATTCTCTCATCAGACTCTGCTTTCACCTACATGGAGATCTAAAGGGCACTCAACAGAGCACCTAGAGAGAATCTGATCCAACTTCACTGTCTAGTTTTCATTCCTAGAGCTTGGAAGGAAAGCTCACTCTACCCTAACCATTTATGTAAGACCCTGGGAAACTCACTTCCGATAATGCGTGGGCTTATGGTACTGGCAGGCAAGATTGAAATAAAGTACATGAAATTGAGTAAACACACACACATACACACACCCCCAGAGAGAGAGAAAGAGAGAGAGAGAGAGAGAGAGAGGTGGGTGAATATGGATTTAACTATATCTATGTCTTCTTTCTCTTTCCTCAGAAAAGTTAAGTTTCTAATTATAAAGAAAGACAGGAAGGAGATAAACTACTTACATTCAGACAGTGGTTTGAGGATAGTCTGGCTTTTGACATCTGACTCTACAATTTCAATAGCTCTCCTATAAAAAACATTTTAAAAAATTAATTTAGTCTGAGCCAAACCAAACACCACACCAAGCCACCAAGCTCAAAAGCCAGCAAGTTAACTAAAAACAACATGTTTTAAAAAGTTAAAGTCCCTAAGCAAAACTGGGGTTATGTCTCAGCTAAAGGAGACTTAATTGCCTTAAATAATTTGTTGACCAGGGACTTGAGAAACTTCTACACTACATGGTTTCTCCTTATGGATTCCAAGTAGGTCATCATATATTGAGCCAATATTTTGGATGAGGAAAAATGTCATGGGTAGGAGAGAGAATATGTAGTATGGGTGACTGATTAAGGAGAACTAACACTACCTGTACATAGCTAGGCTAAAAGAGGAGTCCTCAGTTATATATATACAAGATATGTGTAGGCTAAACTCTCCTGGCCTACATGACCATTGCTCATAGCTACAGTCTTTACTCAAGTAGTCTGCTGACTAGAGGAAACTTTCAAATTCAGGATCATGCAATCTAACAATAGGAAGAGTTTACTCTCCCACTGCTCTCTCCAAAGTGCTTTGTCCACAGGAAGCCATAAGCCAGGCCTGTATCTTCTGCATGGCAGTAGGGGGAGGTTGGACCAGCAGGCCAGCACAGCAAGTACCATTTTAATGGACCCAGTGTCCCTACTGGGAGGGAAGAAATTTCATCAGTGAGCACAGAGGCTTTCCCCAGCAGGAGGGGCAGGGGCATGGAAGGGAGAAAGAGGTGTTGAGTATGACTTGGGGGACCACCAACTGGAGGGAAAAACGGGTGCCCACAAAAGGAAAGGAATGGGAAGAAAGTCTAAAGGCAAAGATGGTTCAGGTTCATAAATAAACCTGCTTGAGACCAGCTAATGGAAAAGTAAACTGGAGTCCTTTTTAATACAAATGTAATTAACCAATCTATAATCACCACAGGGAGTGCCAGCAACATCTCATTTGTTTCTCCCTCTGTAGGTAATGGACTGATAATGTTTCAGACATTAACACGGTAGAAATCCAGAGCTCCCTACTGAGAAACAAGTCCTCTTTTCTGAGCACAAAAACTAGCAGAATGAAGCCTCTTAAGTCACATTCATTTGAGTTACATGAGACAACAGCATTTCTTTTTTCTTTCTTTTCTTTCTTTTTTTTTTTAAATACAAGCAGTCAACAGTGCCATAACTCACCTGCAGACATCCAGTGCTTTGCGAATGTCTCCTGAAACAGCAGAGACTTTGCGGGCACAGAACTGAATTGCAGCATTGTCCAGAACCTGATCTCTACATGCCTTGAGGCAAGACATAGAAGATGACAGTTTAAACTGTAAGATTCTCTTCGTAATTTAGTTTCTAGATATAAATATCTTCACAATTAAGCCTAAAATCTCACTATCCTTTAGGGTATAAGAGATGCTTTTACTACTCATTAAGTAAATGGTGATTTTTGAGTTTTTACATTTAAAAATTTTCTAAGAACGTGGTAGAGGTTCACGAGTGGAAAAAAAGCAACTGAACAAACAAAATACATCTAGTCATTTTCACAAAAGAAAATGTTTTCATAAGTGTTATTTTTTAAAGGCCATTAAGGAAGTAATTCCTCTAATTCTTATTTTTATTTCAACAATGAGGCATCTGATAAATGGAACGATGTGTGGTAATTCACATAAAAATCGTCTCACTTATTATGGTCCATAGGAACTCCCTAAACCATTAATAAAGCAATCAAATCCAAATATTTTAGAATTATTGTTAGGTTTCCTTAACAAAGGTGATCCAAGGAACTGAATTTGGCATAATAGTTCACACTCACCTGATTAAGTCGATCCTGCAAGATAGCAGCTATCTGATTTCTGGTATAAGGTGGGAAGTTCAAAAGCTGTGGCTTACATTTTTCTCTAGCTTCAAGCCTTGGCAGAATTCTGTCTGTGAGATCCAGGGTATTAGCAATACCTGAGAAGGAAGTCAAGGCTAATCATCATCAGTCAAATCATCCTATAAGGAAAATTAAATCCTCTTAAAGATAAATAAAATTCCCAGTTATAATCCAGTGTTCCAACTGTTGCTTCCCACTTGCCTTCTATACCACACCCATAAGTAATATGAACCGATTAGGTAAGATGTGTATAGTCATTAAGCCAGGCATGGTGATACATGCCTGTAATACCAGCACTGAGGAGGTTGAAGCAGAGGGATTCCAAGTTCAAAGCCAGCTTAGACAATAGAGACCATGACTCAAAAAATAATATTATTTTAATTTTTATTTTTTTATGGTACTGGGGGTTGAACCCAGGGCCTCATGCTTGCATGCTCTGCAACTGCTGGCCCACTGAGCTGCACCCTCAGCCCATTTTTTTTTACTGTTTTGAGACAGGGTCTCACTAAGCTATATAGACTGCCTCTGGTCTCCAACTTGTGATCCTTTTGCCTCTGCCTCCCAAGCTGCTGGGATTACAGGCGTACGCCACCACAATAAAAATACCGCAGCTAAAAAATAAAATTTTAAAACAAAGTATATAGTCACTATAAATTAGGTTTAGAATTATTAACTGACAAGCAGGATCAGATACTCCAAAAATCTATTGTTTCTGAAATACAGTATAATGCCTTTTTTTGGGGGTGGTGAGGAGGTGAACTCAGGACTTCACAGAGGCTAAGCACATACTCTACCACTGAACTACAACCATAGGCCCTAAGTCATTTTTGTTTGTTTGGTTTTTACAAGTGGAAAGGTCTTGCTATGTTGTTTCAAACACATGATCCTCCTGCCTCAGTCTCCTGAGTAGGTGGGACCATAGGCATGTACTGCTGTGCCTGGCTTCTAGGTCACTTTTATTTAGACTTAATAAAATTGACTTGTCTTCGATTGAAATTACTATGATCTTATAGTAATTTTTTTTTTTTTTTTGCAGTACTGGGGGTTGAACCCAGGGCTTCCCGCCTGCATGCTCTGCAAGTGCTGGACCACTGAGCTGCGCCCCCCCGCCCATTTTTTTTTTTACTTTTTGAGACAGGGTTTCACTAAGTTACGTAGACTGCGTCTGGTCTCGAACTTGCGATTCTCCTGCCTCCACCTCCCAAGCCACTAGGATTACAGGCATGCGCCACCACGCCCGGCTATAATAATTTTTTTGACAAGAATACAGAAAGCTGGTTTAAGAGAAATAGGTGATAAGCTTAACAGATTTAAAAACAAAAACAAAACTTCACAACCACCATGCAACATTAAAACTGAGTACTAACCAATAAGTACCAATCGAGAATTGCTTAGCCATGGCCATTCAAACAGTGTATATAATACATCCTGCCCTTTGCTGTCCAGCTGATCCATCTCGTCCAACACCAACACACTACATGTAAAGAAAAACAATTAGTATCCATAGTCACTTTCTTAACTTTCCAGTCTGTTTGATCTGGGTTGACTTTAGGTCACATTCCTAGAGCTGAGACTAGTTTCAAGATGGTAATCTGTCCTATCTCTAGTCACTGTTAGAATGACACCTCCTCCATCATGAACAAGTTATATCCAATTATTTTCAAGCAATTAGTTTCAAAGCATTTAAAATTTAAATTTAAGCCAGGAGTGGTGGTGCATGCCTGTAATCCCAGCGACTTGGGAGGTGGAGGCAGGAGGATCCAAGTTCGAGACCAGAAGCAGTCTGTGTAATTTAGCGAGATCCTGTCTCAAAAAAAGGCAAAAAAATGGGCTGAGGGTGCAGCTTAGTGGTACAGCACTTGCAAAGCATGCAAGCATGAGGCCCTGGCCCAAACCCCAGTACCGCCAATAAATAAATAAATAAATAAATGAATAAATAAATAAATAAATAAATAGAGCCAGGTGTGGTGGTGCATGCCTATAATCCCAGTGGCTCAGGAGGCGGAGGCAGGAGGATTGCAACTTCGAGACCAGAGGCAGTCTGAGTAAGTTAGTGAGACTCTGTCTCAAAAATGGGCTGGGGGTGCAGTTCAGTGGTCCAACACTTGCAGAGCATGCAAGCGTGAGGCCCTGGGTTCAACCCCCAGTACCACAAAATAAATAAATAAATAAATAGATAGATAAAATTAATTAATTAAAAATTAGAAAGTATATTTTTCTTTTTTCTTTCAAGTTTATATAACAACCTCCTATAGAGCAAACGCAGGGAATCTCTTTTTGTGGGCGATAGACCTTCCAGATTCTCATGGGGAACATGCTGCAGAGAAATACTTACATCATGGGGCCCTTCTCTGCAGTCATATGTTTTTCCAATTTCCTTATCATGTCCTTCCCAGTTGGCCTGGATACTTCTTCCTGACAAATCTCCTGAGCAATAGCTGGGAATACAGCCTGGGCACTCCTCAAGGACATGCAATTCAGCATGATAGTTTTAAAGCCTTTCATTTCCTTCTAGGAAAAAAAAAAAAAAAAAAAAAGCAAACATGGAAGTTATTTTGGCCTCAGATAAAGATTTGATGAAGCTCAAAATATTTTTGAGAATAGTATACAAGATAGTAAGCTCTACTTTCACTTGAAAATTTAGACAATGAATGAAACAAAAAAGGTCTTATTTTGAAGAAATCTTTAATTCCTAAGCTTCTACTCTTCCTTGACCCTTCATAATCAACTGTCATTTTAGCAAGAGCATCATAATCATCATAATTCAGATTTTCAATGTACCCTAAGGTCTTGAAGAATTCGGCTTAAGCAGGCAGTTTTTCCAGTTCCAGGAGCACCAGAAAGGTAAAGACTTCCAGCTTTTTTCCCACAGATGTGTTCCCTCAGGAAATTCCTGATGACATCCATCTCCTTTTCTCTGGCAGGCAGCCGATCTGGGACAGCCGTATTCAGGACAAGCTTTGCTTGCTGGTAGCAAGTGCCTGTGCCAAACATAAAAGGACAATTAGATATAACAGAAGGTGACTGAAAAGACCCACTGGGTTTCATTCAGAGTCATCAATTTTGCTTTTGATGGCTGCACCCACAGCTGCCACGTAAGAACTCACCTTCTTGCTTGAACAGTCTCATACATGCAGATTCTTTCTCCAGTGGACATTTCTGTTCAGAATTTCTTGTGATCTCTTGACAGTTTTGAACTGAGGAAAGTATTTTGTTTTGGTGAACTCTGGGTTGTTGTCTTTTGCTAGGAGACTTAACTGTCAGCTGATTATCAAACACCAATCTGCGTCCCTTAGATGTATGTGAACGAAGGGAGCCATTCTCTTTCTTGCCTTGTTTTGGTGGAGAACAGGGAGATAAACGGGGAGTGTTGCATAGGTTGTCATCACCTGAAATATTAAAACCAGAACATGGTCATTCATCGCATTGGACAGTAAAATGACTTGCCAAGACTTCTGCTTCACCCAGGAAGAGGTTATTTTCCTTCCTTTCTCCCCCCACCCCTTTTTTCTGTGGTACTAGGGGTATGAACCCAGGGCCTCGCACTTGTATGCTTTGCAAGTGCTATCTCACTAAGCTGTACCCCTAGCCCATTTTTTTACTTTTTATTTTGAGGCACGGACTCACTAAATTATGCAGACTGCCTCTGGTGTTGAACTGTCTTCCGAGTCACTGGGATTACAGGCATGAGCCACAGCACCTGGCTTTAGGAAGAGGGCATTTTCTATCTCAGTTGGGATCATAAAAGAAATGCCTTCGATTAAAGTGTAACTAAAAGTGATTTAATAGTTGCACAATGGAAAAAGTAGATGCTGTATTACCCTGTACCCCATCAACATTTATCAATAAAGGGGAAAAAAGAAAAGAAATGCTTTCTCAGTTAGAAGGAAATATGGCCACCAGATGTCGCCACTGAATCTTATTATTTGGTAAACAACAAATGGGTAGAAACCCACTTGGGATGAAATTCTAAGACTTCTAAGGTAGGATTTCTCAATCTTGGCACCACTGAAATCTTGGACCAAATAATTCTTTGTTGTTGAAGGCTGTTCTGTGCACTCCAGGATGTTTAACAGCATCCCTGGCTTTCACTCATTATGTCAGTAGCACTGCTTCAGCTGTCATAACCAAATATCTGCAGATACAGCCAAATCACCCTCCATTAAAAACAAATGCTTTGAGGCTGGGAATGTATAGCTCAATGGTAGAACACTTGCCTAGCATGTATGAAGTCCTAGGTTTGATCAAAACAACGCCCAAAACAAAAAAGCTAGAAAACAAGAAAGGATTGCCAACCACTGATCTAAAACAAGAAAAGAATTGACAATATTAAGAATGCCATCTATTTGTTTCTCTTAATTTCACAAGTATGGAGGAAAATTTCATAATACCATATAACTACAAGATAATTTAAAACAATGACAGAATAAGACCAGTGTTAAGGTACTGAAGATCAGACCTATTAAGTAGTTCAGAAAATGATCTCAGTAAGTGGCTTAACTGTGAAGTTCAGTAAGCATTTAACAAACATTCTGAAAATAAAATAAATGTAGTACACTTAACTGAACTTAGAAAGCTCTTTCAAAGGACAAGCATCTTATCACTGAGGAAAGAAAGGCCAAAAAATTGTATGCATATAGTGGAACGCTTACCCAGACGTTTTCTGGGGCTAAAAGGCAGAATTTTTGTGTTCACACAAGGAGAACAGGGTGTAGTCGGGAGACTTGTCAGTTCTAGTTTGGTGTCACTAGAGTTTTTCTTTTTGTTCAATGTCTGGGATGGCTTCTTTTTTGGAAAACTGATTGTAGTTTGTGTCTGGGATCGAGTTTGAGGCATGATGGCAACACAGCTGGGTAGAACAAAAAACAATAGGGCAGCCTGTAAATATGTAAAAGTGAAAGAAAATTACCATGGAATTAATTTATACTGATGAACATTCATTTCATAAGTAAATGGCATTCTAACAACAGTTTACCATTCACATCCAAAATCTATGCAATAACAGGCAACATTACCTAACATGGTAAGATTTTGTTACAAGCATTTCCCATATTAACTCCTTTCAGTCCTACAGCTATCTTGGAGGGAGGTATTAACTCTGGTAGATGAGACAACTGGAATGCAGAGGCGCAAAGTCACAGAAAAGCAGAGCCATCACCCCAGGCATTCCGGCCCCAGAGCCCAACTTCTCAATCACTTGAGCGATGCAATCAATATATTTACCTTAACTGAATCCTATAGTACTTGTAATTCCCTCACAGCAGGCCCGTGAGACATCTTTATCATCACTTTAGCTCACGACCGCCACGTTTACAGTCTCTCCCAATCCCTGACATTGCAGCTGTCTTCCCTCGGCCCCTGCACTCCGTCTCCGCTTCACATAGCTGTGAAGCCCACTCTGAATGTTTCCTTCTACAGCTTTCAGCTCCTTCACGCCACCACTGCTAGAACCACTTCGCACATTGCCGTTCCCTGACCCGGACCTCAGACCTCTAGCGACCTCAGCTCTCCTCCGGCTCACTTCACCTCAGTCCTCCCCCAACCCGCTGGCAATTTTCTCTTTTCCACCCCTCACGGCTGTGTCACCTCAGTACGGGCTCCTCGCCGTCTCACACACGGCCTCGGGGACTCTCCACCACAAATTCCATAAACTATACACCAGGAGCAGCAAAGAGCTCGCGCCAAATCTGCAGACCCAGCGTTCCCGTCTCGCGCCAAAGCCCAGCCACGCTTCCGATTGGCTGTGGCTGTAGGGCCTTGGCCACTTCTCCTTCATTCGCTTCCCCATCCGGCCGAAAGGCCCACCCACAGCCAATAAGACAACCCTAGGTCTTAGAGACAACGCGAGGCCACGCCCACTGACCAGGAAGGGGAATCTACATCCGGGGCTTTTCCAGAAAGGCTGGCGGTTGCGGCGGGGACCACCCTAGGTAGTCGAACCAGCCCTGCCGCAAAGCCCAGCGGGAGGTGTAGACTTTGGGCCACGTGATTCTACTTCCGCGTTCTTTCCATTGGCTGTGTGGTCACTGCTCCTTCTCACTGTCAAACGTTCTCATTTTCATTATCCTGATGGGCTAGATTTTCAGAGAGCTATTACGTGCGACCTATCATGGAGTTCTGTATGCCAGGTATGAGGCTAGGCGCTTTACTCACCTCTTAATGCTCAACCCTGCAAGGCATGAAGCAAACGAATGCATAGCGTTAAGAGGTCACAGCCTCTTGGTGGCAGTGACGGGGTGTGGGGGGTGGGGGGGATGTAGGGCGCCGACCTCTTGACATCTGAAGCAGCATTTCTTGGTAAAGTACTATAATTAAACTGTGGTTCATCGCAGTATCTGTTGACTTGTGCTCCAAAAGTAACAAACAGGATCAATCCTTTCTATGTTCAAGGTAAGATTATATTCTGTGCACTTTCTATTAATCCACATTGTGGGGAGTGGAGAGAATTATGACCCCTTATTTTAATTTTTTTTTTATGGCCAAACACTTGGGTTTCAGGGCCAGAGAGGAGAGTTATAAAAAAGGCAAGCTGAGCATTTAATGAAAAATATAAATTAGAACAGTAATTTACAGGCCAGTTTCCAAGGCTAATAATCCATCTAAACTTCAGGTTCCTTTAAAGGCCAGAACCCAATTCTAGGTGATGGTAAACATTTCTTTTATCCTTCAATACCAAATAATCATAAGGCTAAGAAATAGGAAAGCAACCATCTTAAAGTCACCAGTTAATTGTACTTAGATTACATAGGATTTAAGAGCTAGTTCTGTGTGCTTCAGTGTATGTCAGCGACTGAGCTCAGTATTTTACCTATATCACTTTATTAATTTTTGCAAGTACCTCATGAAGTTGGTGTTTCCATTTTACAAATGCGGAAAACAAACTACAGGGGGTTCAGTAAACTTGTCCAAAGTCCCAGAATTAGTAAGTGGAAGAGCTAGAATTTGCACTCTGAAGTGTGACAGGATATCAAACTCTTAACCACTTAATCATATGGGGAAGATTAAACAGATGTGAGCTCTAAATAGGGAAGGATGGTGAAAGGGTATGTTTGGGGCTGCCATCAATGGACAAAGTTACCATAGAACAGAGGCTTTTAGCCTAGATGGTATTTCTCATCTAATAGGACAACAGAACCCAGGAAGTAACCATCACTGTTCATATTTTTATAACTTTGAGCATCTAAAAATTGCCCTTAACAACCTGAAAGGGTAATGTGTACCCAGCCAGCTTTAAGAGATGGTGGTAAACAATTTACCTCAGTTACAGTGGAAGACAACAGAGGAAGCTGTAAGTACTCAACATGCACATTGGAGCCTATTAAAACATGCACCAGGAAATACAGCACTGGCCCAAGAAAAGTCTACAAGAGTAAATGAGCAGTGAGGTGTGGCACACACTTGTAATGTCAGCACACATGAGGCTGAGATAGGAGGGTCACAAATCTAAGACTAGGCTGGGCTACATAGCAAAACTTTTGTCTTAAAAAAAATAGTAAATTCAGTGTAAATAGAGTTTGACAGAATTTCAGGATTAAAAGGTCTCTAAAAGGTTATCTACCTGAAATGTTCCCTTTCCACTAGTAATGATCTCCAGTAACAATACACACATCACTTCTGTGCTTTGGTTCATCATTTCTTGTCTGGAATGCCAGTCACCATCCTTCGCAGTTAACTCCCATAAGGCCTCTTAATACCCTGCATGGTTTTCTCCTGATAACTGTCCTTAAATCTTATACTAGATTTTGGACTCCTTGGAGGCAAAGCCCAGGTCTTATTCACCTTTGTTTGTAGATGTCTGGCGCAGAGTAAAATACACAATAAATACTTGCAGAATGAAGAAATCAAAAGGACATTTCTGCCAAGTGGACATATACCATTTGTATCAACACCTTTTCTGGTTGGAGACTGTATATATAGTCCTTGAAATCTCACACCCCTAGATCTAGGAGCAGAGAATGAATTTAATTATGTGTAAAAGCAATCCAGATTGGGCTCCCATGACCTCAAAGGTGATGCCCTTCCCAAAGTCTTCTGGATTGGTTAGGATCCTGAGGTTGACATTTTAGTTCTTACCTCTGCTATTAGAATACTTGGAAGTCAAAGAGAAACAGTTTCCTTCCTGTGAGTTGCACAGTCCATGGAGGGACTAGGTCAGGAAATACTTAAGAGGTACATTCATGGCAAGCAGCTGTGCCTCATTAGAGTGAGCAAACTATTGTCCTTGTCACCTCATATACAGTATTATGTCTGGCATCCTTTTGGGTGTGTATCTGCATACACATACACAGACTGGCAATACCATCCCAGTGAGACAGAGAGCTTTTATAGGGTTGGGAAGCTGAGGGCCATTTAATGGAGCTCCATTTGCAGTCTATTTAAAGTCAAGAAGAACAATTAAATCAATAAATAGGTAGGTTTATTAATCATATCATAAGGATGGGTCAAATAATCAGGAATTCAGCCCATCTGATAAGTATGGATAAAAATGAAGTGAGTCCTTTTTCCCCCTCCCTCCTTCACCCTTGTAAGTTTTTGTATCTAAATTATATGAGTGATTCATACACACACCCAATTATGAATCAGTATGGGAAATAATTTCAAGACCTTTGCTCTTAATGAAAAGTGCAAGTTAAGCTCATTAAACCTTAGTGGTTATTATCTTAGCTGACCATAATAAGCAAAGACTGCTTGGATGAATTTTTTACACCTAAACCGAAATCCAAGAAAACCAGCTTTCAGCCTAAAAGTGGGGGGGCAACATCCACATAAAAATGGATACACATAGGCATGAATGCCCAGCTCAACCTTTCCATCCACTATCCATCTGAGAATTAGCTATGCAACAAAGGTGGAAAGAATTGTAAGGGATACAAGGAAAGGACACAGGCCAGGGAGCCTCCTGGGCTCCCTTGAAATTATGGGCAAAGGGGTATTAAGAAGCAAATATAAAATACTGTCAGAATCTACTGGTCACATAGCTAACCAGAATTGTGATTTTCAAAATACAGTAGAAGAGAAAACCCTTGGAAAGCTGCATATCCTTCCATTGTTCAAATCAGTACCTCTGCTTTCTCAGGGGACCTGAAATCAAATCACCATACTTACCTAGAAGATGAAGCAACAGGATTCCTCCCCTCTCTATGCCACCACTTGAGGCAGTATTCCAGACAAGAGTACAAATCTTTCAGGGTTTTTGTTTGTTTGTTTTTAAGCAAGGTTTAATTAAACTCCACAGCATCCAGAAGAAAGAAATGTACCAAAGAATCCAACCTGAGACCAGATTACACATTTTAAAGAGGGGGAGAAAAAATCAGTGCTATTTGCGAGAAGGAGCACTGTAATCAGACTATAACTCCAAAATAAATCATACAATAAATTATTTTTTAAAGAAATTGATCCACATGCAGATGGATGGAGACACACACACACACACACACACACACACACACCCCATTCTAGTCTTTTATTCAGTGTTGACTGTGATGTCCATCCTTGTCACTGTGGGAAAGGACAAAGGTTAGAAGAAAAGAAGGGTAAACCCCTTTGGAAGGAGATTTCAGACAATTAGAGAAGGAACCCACTAAGTTGTCAAAAACAAGAGTAGGAAGAAGGAAACAGCAGTTATCAAGGAGGATTTTAATTACTTCAAAGAGGGAAAGAAAGCACAAAATCTAACACAAGTAAAGGCACAATGAACGTGGAGTTGAATGGAACCAAACCCTTCCTTCAGTTAACTTTTTTTTTTTTGCACGTAATTTTAAAGGTGTTTAGTTTTGTTTCATTTTGTTCTTAAAAGATGAGTCTTGAAGGCAGAGTTGAAATGGCCCTCCTCTCTTCCCTCCCATTCCCTAAATTAGGGTGGCTTAACAGAAGGCCACCTTGAACACATAGCCAGGGACTGAGTTTCAGTAGGGAAAGAAAGACTACAACTGGAATGTGAAGAATCTGATTTGCATTTGATTATAGATTGGGTTTCCAGAAGCACAAGACAGCTCAATTGTAAGGCCATGAAAGGGCCTCTGATGCCCTATGCTCCATCCCCAGAGCTTCAAAGAAGGGAAGGACCCTGGAGCCACGCTTCTCCCCTACTCCCATAAGCACTCAGCCTACAGATTATTTCAAGTGATCAGGAGAATTAAAACACACCCCAACCCTGAGTTGCTCTGTAGCAAGTCTATTTACAATTTTTTTCTCCCCTCTCTATGGAGGTAAATCTAGGTTTCAAGCTGGAAAGCCACAGGGTAAGGAGATTCCCCCACTACAATAGCCAGTAACTTAGTCTCCTTGGCTCTGCCAGGTAAGGGGGCAGGGATGAATTCCTGGAGACAGTAGCCTCACATCCATCAGCTGAGACAGCCCTAGGCTCCCTCTCTGCTGGCATGGAACATAAAAATAGTGGGGGTGCTGCAGCTAGAACAAATAAATCCGCATGAGAGAAAAACCACACCTGGAATATCAAAGTGCTTTGGTCCAGGTTTGGTGACCAGAAAAGGGGAACAGGGGCATTTAGCTCATTTAAAAACCTGTAGGCAACTGCCCTACTTCTACATAGGGCAGTAAGAAACAGTTATTAAGTTTTTCCCATTATGGAAAAAACATCACAAAACCAAACCCACATAGTAAGAGCTCTTAACACAGCTTCTTGATGCTTAGTTGGGTAATGTCTTTTCCTTCTGGGAGGAGACAAAAGAGTTAATGGGACTGGGCAATAATGGCCTCAACATGAGACCACCTGATCGTCCACTGGAGAGATGACATTTCCATGAGCAGATAAAAAGAGTTTAAAAGGTGAGAAGTTTTAGTGCTCTTGCGGCTGGCCCACCTTAAACCTGTAACACAAGCTTTGTACAACATACAAAATAGACCAACTATAAGGATCACATTATTTCCATATTAATAGCAAATATACATGATAATAAATCTGTTATTAACATCGGGACCAAATATTGCATAAGGCAAAGACATTTAAATAGGCTCTGTGTCATCAACATGCTCTGAGGGGAAAAAGCCATTTGATTAGATCTAGATCCAGGTTTCTTTTTTGTTTTTTTTCTCCCCATGAGGCAAAGACAATGAAAATACAATCAATACCAATGTGACACAGTCCAAATGCTGGGAAGTATGAGGAACAGCTGGTCATGGGGAGGAAGATATCAACCCCAAAGAAAAGCTGGGGTTTGGCTTTATTTGTGATACATATTTTGATGCTTTATGGGAAAGGAAAAAAAAAAGATACACTTTGATAGCATTGTACAAAAGGCATCAACTCCCACTTTAAAAACAAAATGGGAAGACTTCACAGTCAAAGTTCAGTAACTTGTCAGCATCTACCCTGGAACTCTACTGCAGTATCAACTCTTGTACTCCCCTCTCTGAACTCTATTCACTTCAGGATGCTAGGGATACTTCTGAGAGGTAAGTGCTAACATATTTGAAAAGAAGGATAAAGAATGATTAGAAAAAGTTTGGTGACAGATCCAATCATAAATCTGTCCCCAAAGTCAATGTGATCCAGGGGATGGAAAAGGACAACAGACTCTAAACAAATAACCCAAGCTGAGCCCTCCCTCACCTACCACTGGGAAGATCTAGGTTTCACCTGACATAACACACAGATCCTTATGCTAGCATCCAATAGATTAGAAAGGTCCCTATGGCAGTTTAAGCCTGTGTGTCTGGACAAAGTTTTTAACTAGCTTTCCCCATTCATTTCAAAGAATGGTCTGGTCGCCCTGCTCTCATGCCAAGCTTTGAGCAGCCTCCGTTATAGCAAGTCAATTCATCTGGTATGTGAAGCCCATCGGCCTCATCCTGCTGTTGGAGAAGGACAGTCACTATCCCATCATCCAACCTCAGTTGAAACATCCATTTTTTTCTGTGCTCTTTAACTAGGACCTGGAAGACAAAGAAATAACATATTGCTGGCTGCCAAGGAAGACCTATTGGACTGAGGCATACCTCATACCAAAGTCTTTGAGCTTCTTGGCATAGAGGAATCTCTGAATAGCCCCATAATCTTCTACTTAACTTCCTCACCCTTTTCTATCCTACATTGGTCCCTGAAATCTTAGGAAAGTGAGAGTGGCAGAGAAAGGACTAGGAAGAGCCTGCTTAGTCAGGCAGGCTGTGAACTTCGGTATGAGCAAGTTGTGAAGTCCTCTGCAGCCCCACAGAGCCAGTCCCACCCACAAAGTGCTTCCTCCTTCCCATCCTACTCATCCGGGAGCACTTTCCAGAGGCTGAAGGACTCAAAGGACCACTTCAGGGCCAGTCAGAAAAAAACTGAGGCAGACTTGAGGTTGAGGTTAAGGACCAGGCCCTATCTTCCTATCTCCCACCAGAGGTTATTGGGGCTTGTAAATCAGGAATGAATGATGCCCCCAACAAAAAGTGACTTTTCTCTTGAGGGAATTGGGGGTAGAGAGAACATTCTTCAACCTAGCACCCTGAGGAAAGGGGGCAGGGAGTCCCAGAGGACTTGAATGGCTCCTGGTCCCTTAGCTACAGAACTCACTAGCTCTAAAATGATCCTCGGTCCATTTCACCCTCTCCTTTTATTAAATGTTTAGTTCAACTGATTAGTATTTAGTGTGTATATCCAACTTATCACTGGGATAGGGGGAATGAGAACAAAACCAAAATATCCCTAAAAATAAAGCAGATCCATTTTCTCTTCCTTTCACCAAACCTGACCTTTAAAACAGGTCACTTCTCCGCAAACTCCTTTCCTGCTTCACTAAAAATGCTTCCCCTCAGAAGTTCTGGCTGTGCCAGCCTCCTAAGTGATGGAATATAATGCACCTGCCAAACATCCCCCACAGTGGATAAGAGCAGATACGGGTACCATTCACTACAACAAGGCACCTTTCCCCAGAGGAAATCAGGAGACACAGAAGCTTTCTCCTCTTCTGGCTAGCAGGGCTTGCTGGAAGAGGAATGGATGCAGGGTTTGAGACCGTACTGCCAACAGGAAGAGTCCGATCACCCAAGTCCAGAGATGAGATGCATAGATGGAGGTGAGCTGGAGTCGAGGGTTGGTTGCACTGGAGAAACATGGTAAGAGCTCTCATGCAGGTTTCAGGGGAATGGAGGGAACCATCTGAGAAGAAGAGCAGGTCCATCCTTTTCCTGAGGAACAGGACCAAGCCAGGCTTCACCTGAGAATGGGTGGAAGAGGTGGGGCTCCACGGGCAGCTGGGCAAAAAACAAAAAACACACATACACAGATCACATACCAGACCTAACAAAAACATTCCTGAAATAAGAGGTGGGCTCCTTAAGTTTTGTTGTTACTGTTTTGCTTTTTTTTTTTTTTTTTTTTAAAAGACAATAAGGATGAAGAGAAGCAGATTTTGACCTAAGAAAATACAAACTCTAGCCGGGCGTGGGGCGCACGCCTGTAATCCCAGCGGCTAAGGAGGTGGAGGTAGGAGGATCACAAGTTCGAGACCAGAGGCAAGTCTGTGTAACTTAGCAAGACCCTGTCTCAAAAAGTAAAAAAATGGGCTGGGGGTGCAGCTCAGTGGCCCAGCACTTGCACAGCATACAAGTACGAGGCCCTGGGTTCAACCCCCAGTATTGAAAAAAAAGAAAACAACAAATTCTACATTCTGTGTAATCACAGAAACATTTTCTTTACTATCCCTCTCACCTCGGTTTGTTTTGCTGGGATATATTCTCTGAAAATGTTTATATTCTTCTGGAGCAGGAAAGTCTTCTACTGGATGGAAGGAATACTTTGACTCAAAATCATCTGTGAAAAGAACAGAGTATTAACTCTGGCCTCATGACTCTCCCCCACCTCCTACTAATTTCTTATGCATTCTGTTCTGATGTATAGAGGGTCTGCCTCGTCCACCAAACCAAGGTTCCTAAGGACAGCAATAGAATCACCTGAGGTGCCTCCCTTGCACAGAGAATAAGCTCAAAGACTCTTTACCTTAAGGAGTCTTTGATATTCTTTAAGGAGTCTTGTTGTTGTTGTTGTTAGGTGCCATCGAGTTGGTATCCGACTCATAGCGACCCTCATAGGGTTTTCAATGGCAGATTGTTTCGGGATTGCCTTGGGAGTGGACTGCCAGGTCCTTCCCCCATTTTTGTGGTGCTGGGAATTGAACTCAGGACCTCAGAGACTGCAGCGCAGCGCCCTACCAACTGAGCTAAATCCCAGCCCTAAGGAGTCTTAGTAATTCTTTAAACCTTTCCATCAAAATATCAGACACATTAACAGGAAAAGTGCCCAGTTGTTCACATGGAAGTAGAAAGACCTATAGTTCTGTATTGCAATAATATGGTCACCTCTTAGAGACTGTCAGCATGAGAGACTAAAATGAATCTACAAATTTTGGTAGGCATTAACCTTGAATGGGAATATTTATCACCAGCTAGTGAAAAATTTGACCAGATAATTCCCTTTGAGGCTAGGTTACCTTCATTTAGCTCTGCAAAACAGTCTGGATAGCCATCTCCTGGCCCTGCAAGTGCTGGACCACTGAGCTACACCCCCAGCTAGCTAGTTATTGGCCTCTGCTTAACTATAAAAGTTATGCTGTAGTTTTATGTTTGTTTGTTTGTTTGTTTTTTGTAATGCTGGGGAATGAACTTAGGGCCTCAGCATGCTAAGTTTGTTTGGGTGTTTTGTTTTGTTGTGCTGAAGATTGAACCCAGGGTCTTGCACATGCTAGGCAAGTGCTCTGCCACTGAGATAAGTCTCCAGCCCCTCCTTTAGTTTTTAAAGAGTCAGAAAGGAGCTCTCCTTAGTAGGATACACAGTTCTATAATATGTCTGCATACTTCTAAAGAGGATACAGTCTCTAACCAAGACACTAACTAAAAACAATGATCCTTAAAAGGCTTGAGAGTAACTTCAGAGTTAGCATAACACCTGCTGATTTTATAAGTTATATAAGTTGAGATAAGTTTTGTTGTTACTTATTACTCAACTTATTCCAATGCAACCATGCCAAGAATTCACACAAGGAAAGGGATGTCACTGGATGGAGAGTAGAAGTCTGAGGGTAAAAGTCAGGAGAGGAACTGCTAAGAACAAAGACTACTATGTGGCCATTCCCACTCCATACTGGCCATCTAGCAACCATGTCACTGGAATCAGTGACATCACCACAGGGATAAAGAGACAGAGCAGTCAACTACTCACCCAAGAAAGACCGGACAGTGGTGATAGAATCTCTGTGGCCATTCCTCAGAGGTGGTGGAGGAGGAGGGGGTGGCCCAGCTGGAGTCCGTGAGGGTGGAGGTGGGGGCTTTCCTCTGCTCAGGGGCTCTGACCCATGCATTCGGTATGGTGGCGGGGGAGGGGGAGCATCCCTGGCACCATTTCGGATCATGGGTGGTGGAGGCGGTGGAGCTGCAATGAAAATCCAAAGTAGTTAGGCTTGGGTGTGGAGCTGGTGAGGAGAAGAGTTTTAGAGACAAAAGCTAAAAGAGCACCTTGGTGCCTTCCCAAGGAACCAATCTCTGTGAACCTCTGGGTGGCATGCTAAGTATCATATTATTCTTCCCCCTCCTGGTTATTTCTTGAACAGGATCACCATTTTTCAAGATACCAAGTTTCAGAATAAATGTATGACCTTTTTTCATTCCCATAAGCCTGTCAAGAACCCTGTCTATTCTTGATGACTTTTTTCCTGCTTTTCCATGCCTTCCTCTACAATTATAATTCAGATATTCACATATTTAGCTTGTTCTGAAAAAGCCTGCCAAATATTCTCCTTGAGTCCAATTTCTTACCCCTTCAGTTCATTCTGCATACCACCTACTCACTAATCTCCCTAAAGCACTTGCTTAGATCTTTTCAAAGGCTTTGTATTTCCTACATCATAGAGTGTCAAGGCCTTTGCTTACATAGTAGCCTATTGTATCAGTCAACCTAACTTCACCTTCTCTTCCTTTCTTAACTCCTAGGCTGGGAATTAAGGACACCACCTAGACTCTAGGCAGGTGACAGTGATAAGCACCAACCTGGACTAGTGAAACAGAATAGGATAAGACTTCTTTCAGGTATTCCTCTTCTGCACTACCCAGTGTGTCCATACCACTCTACTATACAATATTATAACAATTCATTATATATGCTTCTTCCTCAGAATACGGTGTACTCTTTAATGTCTGAGTATTTCCTTCATCTGGGTTCCCAAACGCACACCACATGGTAAGTACTCAATATTTGCTAAATAAACTGAATTACCTATGCTTTATTCTTGTGACTCCCCCACAACACACTGAAGTACACCTTCTCCTATAACCAAATCATACCTATCCTTCAAGGTTCAGTTCAAGTCCCATCTTCTCAAGGCTTTCCCAAAGCAATCTGTTCTATACTGAACCTTTCCTTCTTTGCTTGCCCACAGCATACAAAGGTTATATCACTTCTTCCAGCACTTAAAAGTAGACCAAAATGAATGATTTTCAAAACACATAAATTCACCTTGGGAAGTTATATATCCAGTGATAGCCTCACTGCTCAAAAAAAAATTACAAATATTTCTCTTAGAATTGCCTCCAGAACCAATTTATCAAACAGAGCCATAAATATCACTATATGATGGTCACACTTCTGAGTTTGCCACACCATCAACAAAAACCTTTGTACCTGTGTCTAATTCTGCTTCTGGGCCATTTTCAAAAATCAAACTCACCTTTAAAAGACAAAATTTTGCCACCAAGAAGGTAACATCAAAAGCATGCTTGAGGCCAGGTGCGATGGCGCACGCCTGTAATCCCAGAGCCTTGGGAGGCAGAGGCAGTAGGATCTCAAGTTCGAGACCAGAGGCAGTCTTCGTAGCTTAGTGAGACCCTGTCTCAAAAAAAGTAAAAAAAATGGGGTGGGGGTGTAGCTCAGTGGTCCAGCACTTGCAGAGCATGCAAGCGTGAGGCCCTGGGTTCAATCTCCAGTATCGAAAAAAAAAAAAAAAAGCTTGAAAAAAATGGCAACATCAAGCTGGGCATCATGGCACATGCCTGTAATTCCAGCAATTTGGGAGACTGGGGCAGAAGGATCACAAGTTCAAGGGCAGAGGCAGCCTGTGCAACCTAGCAAGATCCTGCCTCAAAATAAAAAGTAAAAAAGGAGCTGAGAATACAGCTAAGTGGTGGATCACTTGCCTAACATACACAATGCCTTCAGTTCAACTCCTACAGTATTGAAAAGGGGGGCGGGGGGCAGAGGTGCACACCACCAGTGGAATAGGTTTTCTAATATGTTTAAGTTGTGTTATTCCTAGGCTTTTTATTGATTAACAACTACTGCCGCTACCATTTTATTCAGTATCCATTATGTTCCGGGCATTTCACTATATACTAAATCTTTTTTTTTTTTTTCTCTCGAGTACTAGGAGGATGAAACCAGGTCCTTGAACATGCTAGGCAAGTACTCTACCACTAAGCTGCATCCCTAGCAGTTTTTTTATATTTTGACTTTGAGATGGGGTCTTCCTAAGTTGTACAGGCTACCTCTGGCCTCAAACTTGGAATCCTCCTGCCTCAGCTTCCCAAGTTGGTGGAATGAGTGGTGTTTGCCACAGCACCCAACTTCACTATTAAATCTTTAAAAACGCTTACAGACACCCCTACAAAGTATGGTATTCTCCCCATTTCACAAATGAAGAAACTGGAATCCAGGCTATTGGTCTAAGGTCACAGATCTAATAAAAACAGACTTATCATATGTCTACTCTTTGAACTATCCTCACACTGCTTTTCTTAACTACCTCAAGCATTCAGTGTGTCTTTTGGTACGTGGGTCATGCTCAATAGTTATTTCCTAAATAGTACTTGGAAAGACTACTTATCTTAACAGATAACACAGTTTTAGTTATAAAAGTATATCTTATTCCTCTTTAATTACAGTCAGAATTTCGGCACAGTGGTCATAATTAAGCATGTAACACAGTAATGTGATGATTTATACATGCACAGAGTCCAGCAGAGTAGACTCAATAAATATTAGTTTTTGCTTCCCATAAGATACACCAAGAGCGCCAGGCATGGTGGTGCACACCTGTAATCCCAGCACGGGAGGCGGAGGCAGGAGGATCGCAAGTTCGAGACCAGAGGCAGTCTGCGTAACTTAGCAAGACCCTATCTCAAAAAGTAAAAAAAAATGGGCTGAGGGTGCAGCTCAGTGGTCCAGCACTTGCAAAGCATGCAGGTGCGAGGCCCTGGGTTCAACCCCCAGTACCGAAAAAAAAAAAAAAGATACACCAAGAATGCCAGCTCTCCCTCACTCTTTCCAAGGTCTGTATGGATGGGACTCTGGATGCAATGATTACAGAGAAATCTCCTTAACCTCATGTAGCAGATCTCTAAGCCTTGTTTTTGTTCCAAATCTGCCCAAACTGATGCTCTTTCAGGTCACTCTCAAAATACTTACTAAAACCCAGCTTTCCCAGGACTCTGAAAATTTTTATTTACTCCTAGGATAGACCTAGGAAGTAGACAGGGTTAGCTAGGTGCATAAGGACACCAGATAGACATTGGGAGGGTGACAGCGATGAGCATCAACTGGACTGGCAAAACTGAGTAGGACAAAAGAGACTTGTTTAGCTTTTCCAGCTCCTTCCCTCAGGGTTATTCCAACCAGGTTCTGCTATGTCCAATAAGCTTCTGAGCTCTTTGTTAGACCCAATTTTAAGACGGTTTCAAAGTGACAGAGCTGGAATCCAAGAACCCTAAAAAACGTTTTCTCCCCTCTCCTGCCAAGAAAAAGCCCTTGGGTAGGAGATTATTTTTTGGAATCCAAGATAATCTCAGTCTGTTTTGTTTGTTTGTTGAGAAAGGGTCTCACTTTGTAGACTAGGCTGGCCTCAAATTCTTAAATCTTCCTGCCTCAACCTCCTAAGTGCTGGGATTACATGGGTACACCAAAGCACATGATTAATAACCCTGATACACACCCTTTTTTTTTTTTTTTTTGCAGTACTGGGGTTTGGACCCAGGGCCTCGCACCTGCATGCTCTGCAAGTGCTGGACCACTGAGCTGCACCCCAGCCCATTTTTTTTACTTTATTTGTGACAGGGTCTCCTGCTAAATTACGCAGACTGCCTTTGGTCTCAAACTTGAGATCTTCCTGCCTCTGCCTCCCAAACTGCTGGGATTACAGGCGTGTGCCACCACGACCAGCACATAACCCTGATTTTGAAGAAAACATGACAGTATCAATTGTCTCTGTCTCTTTTTTAAAATTCCATTTAATAAAAGGTAGTGCTTTACTCTGCAAAGAAAAAATTCAGGAAATAAACTTTATGTACTAAGAACATTAATTTTTTTGGCTGCTGAGCACCCTAAGAAGGCTTTCTTTTTTTCCCCTTTATTGGTAAATGTTGGTGGGGTACAGAGTAATACGGCATTTGCTTTTTCCATTATGTAACTATTACATCGCTTTTGGTTACACTTTTCATCAACTTCTATAAAGTTTATGGAAATTTTTGACTAATATGTAGTAAAACTCATATGCATACATATGGGTTATAGTCCCCTATTTTCCCCATGTACTCATAAAGTGATTCTGTATTATTTCTAATGTACATAGTTCAAATAAAAACAAAAGTACATTATCATATAATAGTGCCAAAATATAATTTAATAGCAATAAGCCCATGATCTACCCAGAAGCCCTTTATACAAATCAGTAACATTCATCAGCACGCTATACTTTCAAATGAACTTTTAGTTTACAGACGAGAAACAAACTCAGAAAATCAGAGCAATCTGCCCAATGTCATACAACAAACAGAGCCAATACTCAAAAGATCTCAGACTAAAAGATCTCAATTCTAGCTGGGCGCGGTGGCGCACGCCTGTAATCCCAGCAGCTTGGGAGGCAGAAGCAGGAAGAGCTCAAGTTCGAGACCAAAGGCAGTCTGCGTAACTTAGCAGGAGACCCTATCACAAATAAAGTAAAAAAAAATGGGCTGGGGTGAGCTCAGTGGTACAGAACTTGCAAAGCATGTAAGTATGAGGCCCTGGGTTCAACCCCCAGTAACCCCCCCCCCCAAAAAAAAAATCTCAATTCCTCCCCAATGTATCACTTTTAAGAACTGTTGCTCTGGTTATTCATATGTGAAGCAAGCTGAGGCCTCTGGAAGACCTCAACATTGGTGGCAGCTAATGGACAGAGGAGCACAGCTCACAACTTCAAACATATCTAAAGAAACAAGAGAAAGAATTGAGATATGGAAAGAATTCTGCAGACTTTTAAAAGTTCAATCCACTCAGTTCAATCCACATATGAATTCCATTTTTCTCTGCTTCTATTACTGAATGGGGTTAGAAAGACATGGGCTTTGCTCATAGGAAGGGTCTTTTTAAAAAATTCCTTAAGTTAAAAAAAAGTTTTTTAGCTGGGCACTGTGGCTACCTGACTTGGGAGACTGAGGCAGGAGAACTGCAAGTTCGAGGCTCAAGGCAGTCTGCATAACTTAAAAAATTAAAAATGGAGTGAGGGTGCCCTAGTTCCACAAAACAAAAGAAACAAAAAACTGTTCACACCTGAAGTTTATAGACTCCAGAACCAGCTTAGAACTGCCTATCCTTATGGCCAAAGCCAAGGAGATACGAGGTTGAAAATGTACCAAGCTATTGTCTGAGTGCCCTATGATAGACTGCCAACTCTGAGACAACAATTCTACATGTACCTAACCAAGAAGCAGCACAGGATAATGGACTTTATTTTTTTGCAGGAGTGGGGAGTTGAACCCAGGGCCTCATGCATGATTTTTCAAGTGCTCAACCTCTGAGCCGTACCCCTAGCTCATTTTTTTACTTTAAATTTTGAGATAGGGTCTTGTTAAATTACACACGCTGCTCCTGGCTTTGAACTTCCAGTCCTCCCACCTGCACCTCCCAAGCAGCTGGGATTAAAGGCATGTGTTACTGTGCCCGACTTGATAATGGACTTTTAATACATGCTTTCTGATGGGATCTTGCTATGTTGCCCAGGCTGATCTTGAACTTCTGAGCTCAAATGATACTCAGGCTTCAGCTTTCTGAGTAATAGAGACTTCAGGTGTGTACCACCAGGCTCAATGAATATTTCCTTTTATTTGGGTGGTACTTGGGGGTTAAACCCAGGGCCTCGCACATACTTTTCAAGTGCTCTACCACTGGACTGCACCACTAACCCATTTTTTATTTTTTATTTTTGAGTCAGAGTCTTGCTAAATTATACAGGCTGCCTCTGGCCTTGAACTCTTGATCCTCCTACCTCTTCCTCTGAGTTGTTGGGATTATAGGCATATGCCACTGTGGCCAGCTGACATATTTTCTTAAGCAATGTTCTATACCTATAGAGTGATTTTAAAATAAAAATTCAAAAGCTACTTGTAGAAGGTGTGGCTCAAAGTCCAAGAACAAGGATTTGAGAGCCAAAATTCCTAGGTCCAAATGGACCCCAGAGATCTGTCATAGTCATCTTTATTCTCAAATTTCAGTCATGGTGTTTTTTCTTTTTTTTTTTCTTTTTTTTGTGGTCCTGGGGGTTGAACCCAGGGTCTCACTTGCACTTGCATGCCGGACCACTGAGCTGCACCCTAGCGCCCCCCCACCCCTCCCCCCCCTTTTTTTACTTTTCTTAAACAGGGTCTCACTAAACTACACAAGGCCTCTGGTCTCGAACTTTCAATCCTCCTGCCTCCGCCTCCCCAGCCGCTGGGATTACAGGCATGCACCATCTCGCCTGGCAGTCAAGCTATTTTGTAATCTCTTCTACATTTTCTTGTTGTTAGGTGCCATTCAGTCACTGCAACCTTATGTATAAAAGAATGAAAACACTAGCTGATACTATACTATGCCTGGCACTACTGTCAGTGTTTCTCTGCTGTTCATAGGGTTTTCAATAGATGATTGTTTTGGGAGTGGGCTGTTGGGTTCTTTTCCCATGCCTACAGCACCTGGTATTCTTCGGTGGTCTCCCATCCAAGTACTAACCAAGCTTGACTCTGCTTAGCTTCTGAGATCTGACAAGATCGAAGGCCAGGGTGGTATGACTATAGACTCTACCCTTTCTTGTTGTTGTTGTTGTTGTTGTTGTTGTTGTTAGGTGCCATCAAGTCGAGTCTGACTCATAGCGACCCTCATAGGGTTTTCAATGGCTGACTGTTTCGGGATTGCCTTGGGAGTGGGTTGCCACGTCCTTCTCCCATT